>SKCR01044141.1:0-127269 GCA_019454045.1 Zanthoxylum bungeanum
AAGTATCACTTCAGTCATATGGAGATGATGTTCACGCAGGGATACAAAACTGGTTCTCTATTATGTTGCAACTATCGGGATAATATGAAAAAGTCATGATTATCTGATTATAGAGACTAGTTGCTTGTGATTCGATATATGCTTCGTACGGGGCAGACACTATTCGAGCCCCAGGCCTTGCATGTGACATCAGATACTGGATCGCAATACGTAATACTATGTATACTACACCTGACAAAGATTATATATATTCCTTAAAGAATATTTCGGGAGAATTGGGTAGGCACAACGCTTTGCTAGAAGCCAACCATGTCTTGTAAATCAGTAAGAACGTGGTACCGGGTACGCACGTGTTCGGATAGTCCGACGACCGGATTTACTGCCAACATATCCAGGGATCTCATGGGTCGCTTCCCGAAGAATCACCGATTACTTATGACTCGAACATAATTAATCTGGTATTAATTATTCGAGAGCGAAAATTAATCTGGGATTAATTCCGGCGAAAATTTATAATGGATAAAATTTGAATAGAAAAGAGAGAACGATTAATTTAAAATTAATCGATTAAATATATATTCGATATATTAAATGAAATTAGATTTCATAGCGGAATTAAAATTGGATTTTAATTCGGGCGAACGAATTAATTTAGAATTAATTCGCAACCGATTTTCGTAATAATTTTGTGAGGCATTATTATTTAATTAAATTTGATTTAATTACGCCGCAATGAAAAATTTGTGAATTCGGAATTAACAAACCCGAGCCCAGAATGTGTTTACGGGCCCACTCAGATTTTGAATCAAGTGGGGCCCACACAAGTCACATCACCTAGTCTATCTCATCACCTTTTGGTTGATGGAAGTAGTTAGTTGTTGGTGGCTTGTTCAACACACAAGTGTGAAAGGCATGAGTGACCTTTACCAAATCTTGGATTTGGTATATCATTTTTTTATTTTTTGATAGGGAAACCAAAGAGTCATCCAAGATGATAGGGAAACCATTCCCAAGAGTTTGGAATTCATTCATCAAGCTTGGAGCTCAACATACAATCAAATGAGGCAAAATTTTTGTTGTTGTCTACAAATCCTACCTAGCCGATCAATGTAAGTTATTCCGCAAAATTCGTTTAGTATTCACACATCTTTTATGCTTAATTATCTTGGATTTGTTCTTAGAGAACCCAACAATGGTATCAGAGCCTATTTAAGCATGAAATGAACTTAGGGTTTATATACTTTATTTTGGGGATTTTGTGATTTGAGCATGATATCTTCAAATTGATGGTTTGGTTAAGCTTGGATGATGTTAAATTATATTTAACCATCTTAAAATTTGAGAAAATAAATTGGATTAATTTTCCCTAATTTTGCTTGCCATGGCCGAATATAATGAACCCCAAGCTCATGGTGATTTTGTTTCAATAATGTTGGACATGTATTGAAAATGATAAATCATGATTAATTATGTAAATTGGTATTTTGGAAATGTTAATTTGAATAATTAATTATGGCTATACACTTTAAGTAAATATATTGGGAAAACTCTAAGTCCCGAGGATCGATTCAAGCATAGAAACATACATGTGAATACACGAGGAAGTTGCGGAATACTTACATCGAGCGGTTGAGCGATGCGACGAAGAACAAAAATATTTAAGCTCCCTCCTAGAGTGCTCGGCTGTGGCAGTTTTGGTGTCCTCCATTTTCAGCTTTTGCATGATCCATCAAGCTCCAAGCTTTGTTTGATGATTCCAAGCTGACAAGTGGGTTTCCCTATCACATTTGTATGTCTCCATTGTGTGCTAGCACTCTTGATTTTGCAACAAAATCATGAATTTGCTTCTTCCTTGCTCACGGTTTTTACAGAACCAGTGAAGAGAAGAAAAAGGCCTCTTAGGCCGAGAGAGAGAGATGAAGTGAGGAAGAGAGAGTGGTGTTAGGTTGTTAAAAATTGGTAAATGAAATTCTAAAAATCAAATACACAAATTTTGCTAACAAAAGTCAAAGCATTAATGCTTACAACCACTACATCAATCAATTAATCAAATTGTCACATCACTCAAAGTGACATGTGATTTGGCGCTTGATGTGACTTGCGGGCCGCACTCGAATTTGAAAAGCGAGTGCATTCGCAAACACTCCCGGGCTCGGGTTCGCTTATTCCGAATTAACGAATTTTCCGTTGTGACGAAATTAAATAATTATGCCTAGCAAAATCACTATTCACGTCGCTAACGAATTAATTCTAAATTAACTCGTTTGCCCGAATTAAAGTCTAATTTTAATTCCGCGTCGAAATCCAATTTCGTATAATATATTGAATATATTATTTTATCGATTAATTCCAAATTAATCGTTTTTTTCTCTTTAATTAATATTTTATCCCAGATAAAATATCTCCGTAATTAATCGCAGATTAATATTTCTCTCTCATCTAATTAATCCCAGATTAATAAAGTGCGAGTCATACGTCATCGGTGAATCTTCGGGAAGCGACCCATGAGATCCCCAGATATGTTGGTAGTAAATAAGGTCGTCGGACTATCCGAACACATAAGTACCTAGTACTACGTTTGTACCGATTTACAAGACAATGTTGGCTTCTAGCAAAGCACAATGCCTACCCAATTCTCCAGAAATATCCTTACATGAATATGTGATCTATATCAGGCGTAGTATACGTAGTATTGAGTATTTCGATCCAGCATCGGATGTCACATGCTAGGCCTGGGGTTGGAAATGTGTCTTCCCCGTACGAAGCACATATCGGATCTCTGGTAACTGGTCTCTATAATCGGATAAACATGACCTAGTCATTTTATCCCGATAGCTGCAGCATATAAGAGAACCAGTCCCATATCCTACGTGACCATCATCTCCACTATGACTGGAGTGATACTTCCATCTTGACATCACACCCAACACACTACGATTCTCAATATACCCAGCAGAGGCGTACACAGAACCTTTTAAAGCCCTGGACGACCTAAAACCAAAGTATATTGATTATCGCAGTATTAGCGGTGCAAGTCTCAGGTTAAGACCAGATACACCTACCTTGATTCGGACTTCCATTGACACATAGTCATACTACCAATGGAATTCCGAGGGGTCTATCGAGAGCGAAGCTGTTTTCTGTACCATCGGTAAAACACAACCTCCTACTACACTTGCATGAGTATCCTATACCCAAATATATGATACTGTCTCATATCATCTCAATCCAGCAACTAATCATAAGGACCTCCTATCATTTATACATCTTGGTGATCTAATCACAAATGATAAGAGAGCAATTTCCTTTGTCACATAGTTAATTTGTACAACAACACCATGATCTGTACAAATAGTGACGTTATGGGTCATAACTGTCCAACAATCTCCCACTTGGCCTATAGCCAGTCACTCGAGTGTCTTACACCCGAACTATGTACGGTTCGCTCAAATTACTGAGAAAAGAATTTCGTCAGCGGATTTACATGATTATCATCTGATGCGATTTTTCGATCATCACATCGCCACAATGTATGATCCAAACGAATCAGATGAATAGTCAAAGTATTTATCTGGATCGTTGATGAGACCATTAATTCTTTAGCCTGTGCTGAAGCCTAGCTCAGCTGCTAACAGAACTATATCTAATCTAATTAGATTATTATCAATCCAGAAGGCTTCTATTACTGCCTCAGCTGCAGCAATAATCCACTTGTGTTGTTTATTCGGTAATAGTATCTTTCATGGAAGATTTCCAGCTCACTGTTCCGTTATTCAAACTTTATAGTACCGTTATTACGTCTAACAGTCGTTATTATCGGTTAGGAAACTTGCAGCAGTGATCCCAGTCACTTCAAGTTCTCCATCTCCATAGTATAAGATAGCATCCTTAGTTCTCTAAGAAACTTAAGGATGTTCTTACCATCAATCCAGTGATTATCACTAGGATTGGCCTGATTGTTACTTCATAAGCTCAAAGCGTATGAGTCACCAGGTCAAGTACATTTTTCAATGTACGAGTTCTCAGAGAGTTTCAACAACTTTAAATCTATCCCAGTAGATCTTTATTCCTAGAATAAAGGTTGTTTCTCCCAAGAATTCTACGGAGAATTTTCTCGAAAGCTTAGCTTTCACCGATTTTATTATGGGAATATCATTTCCAAGAAATGATATGTCATCATTAATTAGGACATTTATTGTCAGTGCATTCCCACTAACCTCCTTATATACACAAGAATCATTTTCGTTTTGAATTAAATCATACACCATTATGATTACATCAAAACGATAATTCCAAGAACGCTATGCTTGCTTCAATCCATCCATGGATCGAATAACCTGCAAACCTTGTTTGCTAGTTTTGGTACGACAAAACCATCAGGATGTTGTAAACATCCTCCAAAAGGTTTCCGTTAAGGAAAGCAGTTTTGGCATTTGGCTGCCATATTTCATAAATGAAACACGCAGCTTCAGCAAGCATTATCCAAATGGATTTACTGTGGCAACCGGTAAAAGGTTTCGTCGTAATCGACACAATGTTGATAACGATACCTTTTCCCTACAGTCCTAGCTTAGTACGTTGGTATCTTGCCATCTATTAATGTCTTCCTTGAAGACTTATATAGTACCAATAGGCACAATGCCTTGCGGTACAACAACTAGTATCCAAACAAAGTTGATATGCATGGAATCCATTTCGGATATCATGGAACTTTGCCATAACAGGGAGTCGATACCTGTATCACTTCCTCATACGTAGTCAGTTCGTCTTCCTCAATAAGATTGACATCTTTATAAGGTGAGATCAGAAACCCATACCCCAGGTTTTTTTCTGAATCTCTCCGACTTACGTGGATCTTGTGTATTCGAAGATTTTTTGTATAGTTTCATCCTTGATGAACTATTTGTGTTCCATTAAAGAATAGGTGTCTGGAACAGTATTACTCCGATTTTCATCGAGTTTTACTTTCCTCCCACTTACCACTTGTAGGCACTGCATTTTTGCATATAAGTCCCTATGACGAGTCTCATTTAGAGGCACTACCTTTTATGTCACGGAAGTCGTGGGAAACGGACATCGAAAGGGGAAATACAAAATAAGTATGTCATCATATTCATTTCACAAGTTCACTGTTTTCGTTCGTGCTGTGTTCGTTACCACGTTCAAACTTCAAGCAGATTGCGGCCGTTCGTGTACCGTTCGAATCGGCCTTCGAACGGCGTCGGTATTTCTGGTTTTGCTGCTAGCCTCACACCCAAGGCCAATTAGCCCACCAAAGCTCATAAAACATATCTAAATTAATTAAACACATATTTAACACATGGTGAAATTAAATAAAATCTAAAAATCATATACCAATTTAAAATAAAATCATGCCTAATTAAAATCAATCAAGTATATTATATTCCTAACTAAACAAATCTCATGCCTAAACAAAACAAATTAAATATATTAACTTCCTAATTAAACCAAATCTTGTCCCCAATCAATCTTTTGCTTTCCTTGTAAGACACTAATTGATTCCTTCATTTTCAAACAAGGAGAAGCCCTAGCCTTTGTCTATAAAAGAACCCAATTCCAACCCTTCAGACCCCCTGGCTGATACATAAAATTCACACAAGAAATCCTTGCATTTTCGTCCAACAAGAAGCCTTGGAACACACATTCATTGCCGCACTCTCTCATCACCAAAAGACCCTTGTAATCACCGTAAATACAGCCCCTGAAATAGCCCACACATCACCGAAAAAAACCCCTATACAGCAGCCCCATATTACCAAAACTTACAGCCTAAAATAGCCACTGTACCACCAAAAAAATGGTCCCTGGAACTGCTCACTATTTCACCAAAAATCACCCATAAAACAGCAGTTCTGCACCCCTGAAATTACCGAAAAACACACCCAAAATAGTAGCCTAAATATAGCAAACACAGTGACCACAAATCAGCAGTAAAGTAGCAGCAAAACAGTAGCGAAACGGAGTGAAAATGGTAGCTTGAGCAGCGAAACAGCGAGAGAAAACGTTGAACCAGTGAACCGGAGGAGTTGCGGAGCATCCACCCTTTCGACGACCGTGTACGGTACTTTCGAGAGTCGACATAAAAGGTTAGACTTGAGGGCACTTTTCGTATTTATTTTTATTCATCTTTTAATCGTTTTAGTTATTTATTTCGTATGAGAGTCGTTCATGGATGCATGTTGTGGCTTTGAATAAAATGAAAAATGTGTCGCCTCTTGTGGTATATAGGATGGAAACCCAGACATAAATTCCGTAGCCGAATCTGAATAGATGGTAGTGCGGTCTGTACTTGGGATACAACTCCACGTACCACTTGAGCAAACAGAACATATTTTGTATTATGTTGTTTTGATTCGTTTATTATCCGTTATTTAAATTCTGCATGTTATTTGTTTGTGTAATGATGAGATAAAGCACATTGGCTTAGTAAGTTGGATTAAAGGTCCTCCATTTCGAGGGGTTAAAATCCTTTACCACGATGCTTCGCCGCGCCAGATGATGTATATTCGGTTGAATGTAAGATGTGTTCAATCGGGTATACAAAGTCCGATATTGTTGTCTTTATTTTTTTATATGCATTATGTTATTAGAGAATGGGCTTAGTAAGTTGGATTAAAGGTCCCCTATGTCGAGGGGTTAAAATCCTTTATCACGATGCTTTGCCACACCTTTTAGCCCGTTATTATTTATTAGGTGTCATCTATTCATCCGTTCACGTATGTGTAATGTTGTTTATTGCAATTTGGGGGTCACTGTTGTAACCCCGTTCGAACGCGTTTTAGAACGCCGCACGAAATCATGTTTTTTGTCTCAGTTCATTCGAAAATGTTTACGAACGCAACTCGAACGCGCATGTATTTTGCCTTATCATACATCAGGTCTCATTCCGTTCGAACGCGTTTCCGAACGCCACACGAACATGAGCATTCTGTTTCATTTCCGTTCGAATGCATTTACGAACGCTACTCGAACGCGAACCTTCTGTTTACCGTTCGAACGCGAATACAAACGCCGCACGAACGCCCACGATAAACAGGACCTCTTCCATCACATCTCATGCATGGTTACTCGTTTTGTCATTTACCTTTTTGATTGTTCATGTTCTCGCAGTTAGTCATTTATTGTATTCACAATATCATATGTTCGTTTCCATGATGCGTGTTTACACGGTAGTTATCTACTTATGCTTCCGTATTCACCCATTCAACATGTTCATGAAGTTGTATACTTTTCGTATTTCAATATATCTTTATACATGCAAATTCGGACATAGATTATATGCAAATATGTTATATGTAAATTCAGACATAGGTTATATGCAAACTTAGATATGAGCCTTGTACTTATGCATGCGAACCTAGGAGTAAATTATCCTTGGAAATAAATGTTGCTTAGGCCTAGTTAAATTATTGCACAAATCATTTCATTACAAGTGGCATAAGTAAGGGACCTTTCCGAACCCAACGGTTTGAGGTCTTCCCTTGCGAGGGGTGAGTGCGGCCTTAAATCTATGTCCCGGTTCACACCGGGTGGCGACTCCATTATTCTCCGGTTTAGTCCCCCGCGGGCTACTCCGTACTCCCAATCGGGCCGCGAGCCCGAAACAGCATGCGTCGCCCAGTTTCTGTGTTCCCACAGTCTAGCGACTCCACTGGGATAGAGAATCGACCCCGAAATAATGTTTTATAATATGATTTGTGCTTTAATTAATCGTGTCTTCTGTGGGTTAAAAAGGTTTAATCAAAGGCATTTTTTTTAAGGCGGGGTAATGGTTTGGTGTCTTCCTTCATTCACTACCTTTCTATAAGGAAAAACTGTGAAGGCACCTAGATAATCACTTACTTGTAGCCTATTGTGATGGACTAATTTGGTGGACTCATTGTTTATTCCTGTCACCAAGCGATAAGAGCCTAAGAGGCTTGGGTTTCTAAGAGAGTTTGCTCTGCCCTCCCTCTGGGGAATCTACAACGGGAAATCCATTTTACAGTCATGTCACACACCATAACTCGTTGGCACATACTGTAAGGTATAAAAAAGGTGCGCTCACTTGGTCGCTCGAACCCTTGAGTGGGGAGACCTAGTTGCGGGCCATCTTTCGCCAGCGAGAGTCTTTGTCTACACTCCCGCAAACCCACACGTAGACCGTAGTAGTATGGCCTATAGCAACTATTTCCTTGTGCTTGTGGACCATCCTCATTTGGATGCAGTTGGACTTCTTGTCAGAAATGCGAACTTGTTGGGCCATTTAAACTGGGACGAGTTCGTATCCTATGACAATTGGGCCAAAAGCTTCTGAAATGTTGATGGGCCACTCTGTAGAAATTATTTACTTGTGCTTGTGTTTGGGAACATGGTCGCTTGGATCCATTCGGACATTTTGTCATGAGGTATGGGCTTGTTGGGCCATTTAAACTGGGACAAGAACGTATCTTATGATGATTGGGCCAAAAGCTTCTGAAACTCAAATGGGCCATGATATGTTTGTGTTTTGAGCATTATCACTTGGATATGGTTGGACTTCTTGCCATGAGATATGAACTTGTTGGGCCATTTAAACTGGGACGAGTTCACTCCTGTGACAGTTAGCCCAAAAGCTTCTAAAATGATGATGGGCCGATTTGTGTGAAAATTTTAATGAGTTTATATATTCCTTGTATCGCATGCATCTCATTCATCTCATGCAAACATATATCCTGTTAACACCCTATATGTCTACAAAAGACATCATAGATTCCTGTTGGGTTAGGAAAGAGGGAAGACTCACTAAAAGGCCGGTAACAGATATGAGTACATCCGATAACGAGGTATCCCGGATAGATCAGTTGGAAAACGGTCTCGCCAAAATTATTGAACAGTTGCAAGCCTTGACTACTGCTGTGGCTGGTATGGCTGTACCCCGTGTTGAGGGAAATTCTGAGAATGTGAGGTGTGAGGAGCCTCTGAGTGGGTTGGGGATGATATCCCCGATTTTGATGACGACATGGCAGAGTATGCAACAGGCAGAGTGATTGGGTTTCAGGCAGAATTTCAGAAGCTTCGGGATTAGGTTGAAACAGTTACCCGTAAAATGAGGGGTAAACATTAAGAGTTGTTAGATTATGAGGCAATGACCTTCGAAGAACAGTTGCCAGCTCAGTTCAAGATGCCGGATATGGCTAAGTTCAACGGGAATGGGGACCCGAGGGTCCATCTCCGTCAGTATGTTTTAGTTATGAGTTCAGTGGGTTTATCCAAGTTTCAAGTGCATAAAATGTTTGGGATGTCACTTGAGGGAGCGCTGGTAGTTTGGTATCACATCCTTGAGAAGAAGATTAAGGAAGATTGGAGAGAACTGGCTGATGTTACAGATCTGGAAATTGATTTGTCACTCCGTGATTTGGAGAACACTAAGAAGAATCTGGAGGAAAGCTTCAAGGAGTATGTACACCGCTGGAGAAGCCAGCTTCTGAAAATGCAGACTCGGCCCTCTGAGAAGAACCAGATTAAAATGATCATCAAGGGCACCAAGCCCTCGATTTATGGCAAGCTAAGGAGGATGACCTCCATGATTGCTGATTTTCGACAGTTGAGAGAAACTGTTATGGATATTGAAGAAGAAGAGGCAGAAAACAGAAAGTTCTATGGCCAGAATAGAAGGACTTTTGGGGGACATTCTGAGACCAAGCCCGCTGCTACCGAGGTTGCTGCCATTAGGAACCGGCTTTTCTCTAACCTGGGGAAGCCTTTATCTAAGGTGCTTGAGAAGCTGAAGGCACAAGGACTCCTAAAACCCTTAGAGCCTAAACCACTTCCAGATCCTATACCACCCAACCTTGACCTAAGCCTGTATTGTCACTTCCATAAGAGGAGAGGCCATGAAACTGACAGCTGCACCTGCCTTAGGCATGAAATCCAAAACCTCATTGATGCCAATAAAATACCCGATCCTGAGTAAGAACAACCCAACACACACCAGAATCCTCTACCAAACTGCCACTTCGTTCCCCCACCCATCTATATGATCAACTCCAGCCTACCCCGAAAGCTTCATCCTACAAGCTCTCAACCACTCAGCTTCTTTCATGGGGATAGGGAACGACAACAGTGGGGAACCATAGGCCAAAGAAGAAGGCAATGCTGAGAATGATGAAGCTGTTCCTCCTAGTCTATTTGATCCAGCATTTTAAAATAAAGTCATTGACTTTATTTACTTGTTCGAACTTTTTTTCTCAACGATAATAAAGACGTTCATTTCGTTTACTTGCCTAAAGCCTCTTCCTGCAACATGAGTACATTTGACAAAAGCACTAAACCTTAGTACTATGATACTCAATGATATTTAGAACACGAGGAATCTTTGAAAGAAGCAAGCAGCAAAGATAAGATAGCCATTCAGAAATTGGGAAATATGGCAGTGAAGCTGTCAGATTTGGAAAGGAACGAGTTCACCAAGCCAATCAATGTTGACAGATTGAAGCTGTATTTTTCCTGAGGAAGAGAAGAATGGTCACCAGAGGAATTGGCAGAAGACCTAACCCAACGGGATAGAAAATTCACTCATACATGCATGCATACATGTAACACATTTTGCATTCTTTTTTATGTTTGTTTTGTTCTGTATTCAAAGGTTTCAAAGATGAAAAAAGAGAAAGCGGCAAAGACCAGCCAACCTGAATTTGCAACATATGAGTAGTAGTTTCGAGGATGAGTCCCATGGTTGAGGCCCATATCAGTTTCAGTCTTGGGGATGAGTCCTAGGGGCGAGACCCATATCAGTATCATTTTGGGGCGAGGCCCACATCATTCTGGGGGCGAGGCCCACATCAGCATTAGTCTGGGGGTGAGGCCCATATTATCATCAGTATCAAACAAGCCGAGAATGGAAATCCGAGAATAGAGCAAGGTTCGTGAATGAACAAGCCGTGAATGGAAATCCGAGAATGGAAACATAGTTCGGGAATGAACAAGCCGGGAATGGCACTCCAAGAATGGAAACACAATTTAGGAATGAACAAGCCGGGCATTCTTGCCAGGTATGGAAGCATATCAGCATCAGTACCAACTTGGGGGCGAGGCCCACATTATCAGTATCAGTTTGGGGTCGAGGCCCATATCAGTATCAGCTTGGGGGTGAGGCCCACAGCATCAACATTAGTTTTGGGGATGAGTCCCGGGGGGGCGAGGCCCACATCAGCATCAGTTTTAGGGATGCGTCCCAGGGTCGAGGCCCACACGTCATCAGAACGCCGAAAATGGCACTCTGAAAGTGGAGCATGGTTCGGAAATGGACCACCACCACATCAAATGCCGAAAATGACACTCCAAAAATGGAGCACGGTTCGGAAATGGACCAAGGAAGGCCTAACCCATCGGAATAGGAAACATATCCACGCATACATGCATACATATCACACACATGCAATTTTTGTTTTGTATTCGCAGGTTTGTAGCGGCAAAGACCATCTCATCAAGTAACGGTTCAAAAATGAGCCACGTTCTCGCACGGCACGGTTCGGAAATGGACCACAACAGATGCCGGAAATGGCGCTCCAAGATGGAGCACACACAACAGATGCCGGAAATGGCGCTCCAAAATGAAGCACACACATGACAGATGCCGAAAATAGCACTCCGAAAATGGAGCACGGTTCGAAAATGGACTACTATCACATCTCGTTGAAAATGGCACTCAAAAAATGGAGCATGGTTCGGAAATGGACTGCTATCACATCTCGCTGAAGATGGCACTCTGAAAATGGAGCATGGTTCAGAAATGGACCACTATCTCTCGCCGAAAATGGCGCTCCGAAAATGGAGCACAATTCGAAAATGGACAATCATCATATCAGCAATGCCTCGGAAATGAGGTTTAGTATGCCGGAAATGGCGCTCCAAAAGTGGAGCACAGTTCAAAGATCTCAACCCAGTAAAGGTTCGAAAATATACAAACTCTCATCAACTCAACTCAACACATGGCAAGTCAAGTGGCAGCTGGCGAGCCAGGTAAGTAAAAATGCATTGCATAAATTTGATAGGATTGTCACTGTTGCACATTACACAAGTCCCATCAAAATGGGGGCGACTGTAGGCACTGTATTTTTACATATAAGTCCATATGATGAGTCTCATTTAGAGGCACTACCTTTTATTTCACGAAAGTCGTGGGAAACGGACGTCGGAAGGGGAAATACAGAATAAGTATGTCATCAGATTCATTTCACAAGTTCACTATTTTCGTTCGTGCTGGGTTCGTTACCACGTTCGAACGTCAAGCAGATTGCTGGCGTCCGTGTAGCGTTCGAATCGGTGTTTGAACGGCGTCGATACTTCTGGTTTTTGCTGTTAGCCTCACACCCAAGCCCAATTAGCCCACCAAAGCCCTTAAAACATATCCAAATTAATAAAACACATATTTAACACATGGTGAAATTAAATAAAATCTAAAAATCATATACCAATTTAAAATAAAATCATGCCTAATTAAAATCAATCAAGTATATTATATTCCTAACTAAACAAATCTCATGCCTAAACAAAACAAATTAAATAATTAAACTTCCTAATTAAACCAAATCTTGTCCGCACCCTCTCATCACCAAAAGACCCTTGTAATCACAAACAATATAGCCCCTGAAATAGCCCACACATCACCGAAAATAACCCATATACATCAGCCCTATATTACCGAAACTTACAGCCTAAAACAGCCACTGTACCATCGAAAAAACAGTCACTGGAACTGCTCATTGTTTCAACGAAAATAACCTCTAAATCAACAGCCATGCACCCCTGAAATTACCGAAAAACACACCCAAAACAGTAGCCTAAATATAGCAAACACAGTGACGTAAATCAGCAGTAAAACAGCAGCAAAACAGCAGCAAAACGGAGCAAAATTGGTAGCTTGAGCAGCGAAACAGCGAGAGAAAATGTTGAACCAGTGAACCGGAGAAGTTGCGGAGCATCCACCCTTCCGACGATCGTGTACGGTACTTTCGAGAGTAGACATAAAAGGTTAGACCTGAGGGCACTTTTCGTATTTATTTTTATTCATCTTTTAATCGTTTTAGTTATTTATTTCATATGAGAGTCGTTCAAGGATGCATGTTGTGGCTTTGAATAAAATGGAAAATGTGTCGCCTCTTGTGGTATATAGGATGGAAACCCAGACATAAATTCTGTAGCCTAATCCGAATGGACGGTAGTGCGGTCTGTACTTGGGATACAACTCCATGGACCACTTGAGCAAACAGCACATATTTTGTTTTATGTTGTTTTGATTCGTTTATTATCCGTTATTTAAATTCTGCATGTTATTTGTTTGTGTAATGATGAGATAAAGCGCATGGGCTTAGTAAGTTGGATTAAAGGTCCTCCGTTTCGAGGGGTTAAAATCATTTACCACGATGTTTCGCCGTGCCGGATGATGTATATTCGATTGAATGTAAGATGTGTTCAATCGGGTATACAAAGTCCGATATTGTTGTCTTTATTTTTTTTATATGCATCATGTTATTAGCGCATGTGCTTAGTAAGTTGTTTAAAAGGTCCCCTATGTCGAGGGGTTAAAATCCTTTATCATGATGCTTTTCCACAACTTTTAGCCCGTTATTATTTATTAGGTGTCATCTATTCATCCGTTCACATATGTGTCATGTTGTTTACTGTATTTTGGGGGTCACTAATGTAACCTCGTTCGAACGCGTTTCAGAACGCCGCACGAACGGATGTTTTCTGTCTCAGTTCGTTCGAACGGGTTTACAAACGCAACTCGAACGCGCATGCATTTTGCCTTATCATGCAACAGGTCTCATTCCATTCGAACGCGTTTTCGAACGCCATATGAACGTGAGCATTCTGTTTCATTTCCGTTCAAACGTGTTTACGAACGCTACTCGAACGCGAACCTTCTGTTTAACGTTCGAACGTGTATACGAACGCCGCACGAACACCCATGGTAAACAGGCCTTCTTTCATCACATCTCATGCATGGTTACTCGTTTTGTCATTTACCTTTTTTATTGTTAATGTTCTCGCAGTCAGTCATTTATTGTGTTCACAAGATCACATGTTCGTTTCCATGATGCATGTTTACATGGTAGTTATCTACTTATGCTTCCGCATTCACCCATTCAACATGTTCATGAAGTTGTATGCTTGTTGTATTTCAATTTATCTTTATGCATGCAAATTCGGACATAGATTATATGCAAATATGTTATATGTAAATTCGGACATAGGTTATATGCAAACTTAGATATGAGCCTTATACTTATGCATGCGAACCTAGGACTAAATTATCCTTGGAAATAAATGTTGCTTAGGCCTGGTTAAATTATTGCACAAATCATTTCATTACAAGTGGCTTAAGTAAGGGACCATTCTGAACCCAACGGTTTCAGTCTTCCCTTGCGAGGGGTGAGTGCGGCCTTAAATCTTTGTCCTGGTTCACACCGGGTGGGGACTCCATTATTCTCCGGTTTAGTCCCCCGCGAGCTACTCCGTACTCCCAACCGGGCCGCGAGCCCAGAACATCATGCGTCCCCCAGTTTCTGTGTTCCCACACCACTGTATATAAGTATTCCTCTTAGGAAGACCGCATGGCGAGCAACAATTACATTATTCTCTTGTGAGTTGTATAAGTACTATACTTTGGTATCCCTAGGATAACCTACAACTTGGCACTTATCCAATTTGGGTTATGGTTTGGTATCATCCAAACATATGCCTAGCATAGCCAAATCTTCAGGAATGAGAAACCCGGTTTCTTTCCTGTTCATATCCAATATGAAATTTGTCAAACGGATTTTTATGGAACCTTATTCAAAATAAGTTCTGCACTGTTAAATGCATATCCGTTGAAGGAAATGGTAGCTCAGAGCGACTCATGATTAACCTAATCATGTCCAACACAATTCAGTTATTCTGTTCGAACACACCGTCAAAATGACGTGTTCCGGGAGGAGTCCTCATTGAAAGAATACTCTACTCTTTCAAGTATTTGAGAAACTTATTGCTTAAGTATTTTCATCATGGTCTAACCATGATGGTTTAATACTTTAGTCAATCTGTTTGTCTACTTCTTGTCGAAACTCTAAAATTTTCCGATTTATGTTTCAAAAAAAACACATAAACATAACGCGATGCCACATCCGTAAAGGTCACGAAACATTCATATCCACCTCTAGCCTAGCTAGATATGAGCCCATTTGCTTCACTATGAACTAGGGCTAACAGATCAGTGGCATTTACACTTTCACCAAGTAAATAGTGTTACAGGCACTTTGCCTAATAAACTAGATTCGTAGACTTTATTTGAATAGAATCAAATTTGTCCTAGTATTCGCTCTTCAAAAGTGTGGATATACGAGTCTTGTTTATTTGTGTCCTAGACAATAATGCCACATTTAAGTTTCATCTGATCAAATCAGTTTCAGTTATTTGTTTGTCATGTTATATGTTTGAGATTTATTTATATTCAAAATATAAATACTTTTATTCACATCTATTGTGTTTATCTCAATATCTTCTTTATAAAATAAAACACTTTAGTGTTCTATAATATAAAGGTACATCCGCAACGGATTAAACCCTGATATAGAGATAATGTATCTAGTCAAACTAGTTACATTCAAACAGTTTCCTAATTTAAGTACACACCCGAAGGGTAGTCCCTAAACATAGGTATCTACGGTTAAAACAGTGACTTTCGTCCCGTTCTCAATTCGCAGATTGATCTCAACTGAAGTCAGTATCCTGCTCATAGCAGATTCTGCACACCAGTACATATTTATGTACCACAATCAGTATCTAAAATCCAATTTTAATACTGGTAGTGAACATGTTTATGACAAACATATTTGAAGTTGGAGCCTTGCTCGTCTTCAATTCCTTCATGTCTACCTTGTCCATACGGCAGTCACGCTTCTGTGTCCCCGTTTGCCACATTTTAGGTAGACATTTTTAGGATTTGTCCTTTTATCTTCCCAGAAGATTATAATGATTTTACATTTGCCCTTTACCACACTCCAGAGGGCTTTGGCCTAGCCTTGGCCTTCTAGGATGATAAAGTAAGGTGCGACTTGCGCTACTTGCCTTATTGCAAACTTTGGCTTTGACTCCTTGAGTATAGCCATTAACTCTCCAAGAGTTTACTATTGCAATTTAGTACTTCAAAGATCTAAAAATAGATTTATGAAGATCCTTCAATTTCAATATCATACTATAAGGATCTAATCCTTAGTTCTGATTAAGAAATTAAGGAGTCTATTTGGCAAGCTTAACGGATTAAGCACTAAAGTTATCATCACATAAATCTACCAAAGATTATGTTATACTATTTGCTTAACTCCGGGCTTAGGCCTAATATGTTATTTTATCAAATAAAGTAACTTATTAGTTTACCAGGACCATCCTGATATTTTATTCTCAATTTGAAAATTAAAGTCGTTTAAACATTTTTCACACCCAGGATTATGTTTTAAACACTAATCTTTTAATTTATCTTGATTCTAATAGTCCAACTATTTAATCAACGATTTCAGGTACTATTTATTATAATGATTACTATAGTCCAACTATATAATCAACTATAATTTAATAGATTAAAATCAATTATATTGATTACTATAATCCAATTATAAAATCAACTACAATTAAATTGTTAATTCAAATATATTGATTACTATAATCCAATTATATAATCAACTATAAATGAAATAGTTTGAATACAGTACAACTGTTTTAATAAAACAACAATTAAATATTAGTTCAATTAATATATTAATTTATTTGACGAATAATTTGATATGAGCGCGTATGGCAAGTAACTAAACAGTAATGCAAATTTATTACTTTCCTCCCACTATTTTTCGGCGAGCCTCTAACCCTCTGTTGAGTACTCGGGAAACCTTGTTTCCTAGTGGGCTAGGATCCCGTTAAATGTCACACAATCTTGACTTTGGCCAACAAATTGTAAGATAATTAACTAGGTAGATCTCTAAGATCAATTGGATCCCATCCAATTCCTAGATCCAGTAGGGGGACATCCAAGTCCGAAATATATATCTTATATATGCCAATATATCCAATATATTGCCTAACCTTTTTCCTCTGAATCAACTAAGCCTTGGCTTTGGTACAACAAACTTAGTGATCCCAGTTAAACGTAACCCATTGACCATGGAAAGCTTCGTAATCAATGTCGATGGACGAGAATTGGTCTTGACTTTGGCCAACAAACCATAACTTGGACAAGACACTGATATGGAACAAAGCTCTCGTGATTCAAACACATTCTCGACGGACAAAGGCCTTGACTTTGGCCAACAAACCAATGCCAGTCTCGGATCTTGAGTAAGAATCACTCAATGGAAGGAAAAACGCTTAATATTATGTGAGGGTTTTTCGCGTGCAAATTGGAAACCAATTTAATTATCTTTGTTAAGGTCTCATCATCATACACCCTTAAACATGCATTCTAAACAAATAATAAGGCGCGTAAATAAAATAATAATGATATGCGGATCGATACTTAACACATTGATCCTAGATCAAATCTCTCTATTTCCTCTCTCTCGCTAGCACAAGTATTTACTTCTACCCGTTACATAACACTTCTAAAGAAACCTCATTTACATTGAGGGGAATAGGTGAGAAGAGGTAATAGGCTGGACATGCAGGTCCAATTAAAAAATTCTAAATTTATTACAACAATTTCCAAAATTGCCCCACCCATCTAATATCCATCCGATATACATTATTCATGCATCGCAACCATGTATTCACACAAGCATGTTATCAATCAATCTAATCCAATTAATTAATCTGATAATTGATGACCATCCAATGTTCAAACAATGATTTGATTTTGCGCGAGTCAAACTCGTTTTGCGAATAAGTACTCAAAGTACGAATTCTTGAATTAAATTAAACTACAACATTAAATCCAATTTAATATGTATTTAATACTAATTTGCTTATTTAATTCCAAATTAAATACTACACTTTATTAACGAACCTTTACGACTTAAATTCAAAATTTAATCGCTACGGGTCTCAAAGCCCGATTAACATCCAATGTTTATTTAATTAAAGTCCAATGGGCTTTTAATTAATTTTTGAAGGCAAAGACTTTTGGTCAACTTTGGGTCTAACCCAAAGACTAAAGTCCATTTAAAGGAATCACCCTTATAAGCCTAGAAATCAATTTAGGCCCAATTAAAATAATTAAGGTCCATCAGTCATAATTGGACTTTATGGATGTGGTTTTGGGCCCAATTGGATCCAACCAATTTGCCTAAACCAATCTTGGTACAACCAAGCCCAATAAGCCCAATAACAACTTTTCAAGCCCAAATCCAATTTAAGCCCATTTAATTAAACTACAAAAATTCCAAATTTCATATTTAATTAAACAAAGTGTATTGCCATAATTAATCACCCAAATTATCATTTCCAAAACATCAATAAGCCTAATTAATTATGCTTATTAACAACAATTTATGTCCAACACAATTGATCAAAAATCAAACCCATTTTCCATGCTACATGTCTCGGCAATTATGGGTTTTTAATGGGCCTTGGCATTTGGGTTTGACCCATATTGTTGCATACTCAATCATCCAATTTCATCAAATCATGCTCAAATACATTTTACCCAATTTTAACCCTAAATTCAAGTTTCATGCTTTTACTCGCTCTGATACCATTGTTGGGAAAACTCTAAGTCTAGAGGATCAATTCAAGCATAGAAACATACATGTGAATACACGAGGAAGTTGCGGAATACTTACATCGAGCGGTTGAGCGATGCGACGAAGAACAAAAATCTTTAATCTCCCTCATAGAGTTCGGCAGTGGCAGTTTTGGTGACCTCCATTTTCGGCTTTTGCATGATCCATCAAGCTCCAAGCTTTGTTTGATGATTCCAAGCTCACAAGTGGGATTCCCTATCACCTTTGTATGTCTCCATTGTGTGCTAGCACTCTTGATTTTGCAACAGAATTATGACTTTGCTTCTTCCTTGCTCACGGTTTTTACAGAACTAGTGAAGAGAAGAAAAAGGCCTCTAAGGCCGAGAGAGAGAGATGAAGTGAGGAAGAGAGAGTGGTGGTAGGTTGTTAAAAATTGGTAAATGAAATTATAAAAATCAAATACACAAATTTTGCTAAAAAAAGTCAAAGCATTAATGCTTACAACCACTACATCAATCAATCAATCAAATTGTCACATCACTCAAAGTGACATGTGATTTGATGCTTGATGTGACTTGCGGGCCGCACTCGAATTCGAAACGCGAGTGCACTCGCAAACACTCCCGGGCTCGGGTTCGCTTATTCCGAATTAACGAATTTTTCGTTGCGACGTAATTAAATAATTATGCCTAGCAAAATCACTATTCACGTCGCTAACGAATTAATTCTAAATTAACTCGTTTGCCCGAATTAAAATCTAATTTTAATTCCGCGTCGAAATCCAATTTCGTATAATATATCGAATATATTATTTTATCGATTAATTCCAAATTAATCGTTTTTCTCTCTTTAATTAATATTTTATCCCAGATAAAATATCTCCGTAATTAATCCCAGATTAATATTTCTCTCTCATCTAATTAATTCCAGATTAATAAAGTGCGAGTCATACGTCATCGGTGAATCTTCGGGAATGACCCATGAGATCCCCGGATATGTTGGCAGTAAATCTGGTCGTCGGACTATCCGAACACGTAAGTACCTAGTACTACGTTTGTACCGATTTACAAGACAAGGTTGGCTTCTAGCAAAGCACCATGCCTACCCAATTCTCCAGAAATATCCTTACAGGAATATGTGATCTATATCTGGCGTAGTATACGTAGTATTGAGTATTTCGATCCAGCATCGAATGTCACATGCTAGGCCTGGGGTTGGAAATGTGTCTTCCCCGTACGAAGCACATATCGAATCTCTGGTAACTGGTCTCTATAATCGGATAAACATGACCTACTCATTTTATCCCGATAGCTGCAGCATATAAGAGAACCAGTCTCGTATCCTACGTGACCATCATCTCCACTATGACTGGAGTGATACTTCCGTCTTGACATCACACCCAACACACTATGATTCTCAATATACCCAGTAGAGGAGTACACAGAAACTGTTAAAACCCTGGACGACCTAAAACCAAAGTATATTGATTATCGCAAGTATTAGCGGTGCAAGTCTCAGGTTAAGACCAAATACACCTACCTTGATTTCGGACTTCCATAGACACATAGTCATACTACCAATGGAATTCCGAGGGGTCTATCCAGAGCGAAGCAGTTTTCCGTACTATCGGTAAAACACAACCTCCTACTACACTTGCATGAGTATCATATACCCAAATATATGAGAATTATGCCGTTATGCCCTCACAACGCGCACAAGTGTAATACTAGTCTTTTACGCATTATCGATGTCCAATCTCGATAATACTCTGACTAGGGATATTTAATGATTAAACCTTCGTGGATTGATACTGTCTCATATTGTCTCAATCCAGGAACTAATCAAAAGGACCTCCTATCATTTATACATCTTGGTGATCTAATCACAAATGATAAGAGAGCAATTTCCTTTGTCACATAGTTAATTTGTACAACAACACCATGATCTGTACAAATAGTGACGCTATGGGTCATAATTGTCCAACAAAATAAATTGTGATATTTGGAATATTAGAATTTAATTAATTAGGCTTAATTTGGAATTGGGCTAAAATTGTTATATTTGGGCCTTATGGGCTTGGTTGGGCCAAGTTGGTTTAGGACAATTGGATTGGACCCAAATTGGGCCTAAAACCATTCCATTAAGTCCAAATATAATTAATGGGCCTTTTAAATTTAATTGGGCCTAATGAGCCGAAATTAATTTTATGGCAAATATGGTGATTCCTTTATTGGGCCTTGGCATTGGGTTTGACCCATATTGGCCAGAGCCCATACCTTATGAAATTAATTAAAAGCCCATTGGACTTTAATTAAATTGATATTGGATGTTAATTGGGCTTTGAGACCCATTAAGATTAGATTTAGAATCTAAATCGTAAAGGCACATTAAAAGTGTAATTATTTAATTTAGAATTAAATAAAATTAGTATTGAATACAAATTAAATTGGATTTAAAATTATAGTTTGATATAATTAAAGAATACGCACTTTGAGTACTTATTCTTAAAACGAGTTGGACTCGCGCAAATCAAATCGTTGTTTGAACATTGGATGATCACTTAATTCAAAGATTAATTAATTGGATTAGATTGATAGAATAACATGCTTTGTGTCAATACATGGATGTATTGTATGAATGATGTATATCAGATGGATTTTAGATGGGTGAGGGTAATTTTGGAAATTATTGTAATAAATTTAGAATTTATTAAATTGGAAGTGCGAGTCCAGCCTTTATCTCTTGACTCTTTGTAATTCTCTTCTCACCAATTCCCCTCAATGTAATGAGGTTTCTGTATTGTATTATGCAATTGGTAGAAGTTAGAATAGTGCTAGCCGGGGAGAGGAAATGGAGTAATTTGTTCTAGGAACAATTTGTGAGATATCCATCCGCATATCATTATTATTTTATTTATCGTGCCTTATTATGCTTTTAGAATGCATGTTTAAGGGTGTATGATGAGACCTAATCAAAGATAATAAATTGGTTGCCAATTTACGCAAAAACCCTCAAACAAAATATTCAGCGTTTTCCTTCCATTGAATGGTTCTTTCTCAAGATCCAAGATTGGCATTGGTTTTTTGGATAAAGTCAAGATCAATATCCTTCGCGGATGTGTTTGAACCATGAAAGCTTTGTTCTATATCGCATGTCTTGGGCAAGTTGTGATTTGTTGGCCAAAGTCAAGTCACTTCTTGTTCATCGACATGGATTACGAAGTTTTCCAAAGTCAATGGGTCCCGCTTAACTGGAATCATTAAGCTTGTTGAGCCAAATCCAAGGCTTAGTTGATTCAGAGGAAAAGGTTAGGAAAATATATTGGATATATTGGCATATATATTGTATATATGTTTCGGACTTGGAGGTCCACCTACCGGATCTAGGAATTAGATGAGATCCAATTGATCTTAGAGATATACCAAGTTAAATATCATACACCTTGTTGGCCAGAGTCAAGGTTATGTGTTATTTAACGGGATCCTAGCCCACTAGGAAACGAGTACTCAAAAGAGGGTTAGAGGCTCGCCGAAAAATAGTGGGATGCTAGTATTGAATTTGCAATTTCGTTTAAATACTTGCCAAATACGCGTTTTCAAATTATTTCGTCACTTTAAATATTTATTAGTTGGACTAATATTCTATTATTTTTCTTGTAACAGTTGGACTGTACCCAAAAATCATTAATTGAATAGTTAGACTATTGCAATTAAGATGGCTGGAAAGATCGGGGTTAGAGACATTATCATGGGCGAAAATGTCTTTAATGGTGTGAACTTCCTGACTAGGATATGATTCTCAGGATTGTCCTGGGGGCTGAGAGAATGCTCTATACGATAGAGAGACCTCTCGGGCCTAAGCCTGGAAATGAGCAGCCGCTTGAGCTTGAGCTTTAGAAGACTCATAACGATGATAACTCAACTGCTCAATCCGTCATGCTCGCTGTGATGACCCCTCAATTTCGTCGCTAGAACAAGGGATTGGATCCCTATACTATGATGGCAAAATTGAAGGACCTTAATCGATCTAACCTTAGATCGCAAAGGTATGAATTGCAGAAGAAGCTTTTTCACTCTCGAATGTCAGAGGGTACATCTGTCGAGCACCATGTATCACAGATGATTGATGACATCGCACAGCTGGGTCAACTAGACATAACCTTTGAGGCTGAGACTTCTATAGATTTGATCTTGTAGTCTTTTCCTGACAACTGGAGTGGGTTCACCATGAACTACAATATGATGAACCAAGACCATACTCTTGGAGAGTTGATGGCAATGCTGGGTGAAGCAGAAAAAGAGCTATTGAAGGGAAAAAAGCGCGAGGCGCACTTCGCTTCAACATTTAAGTCTCCCAAGGCTTGGCCTAAGGCTAATGGAGGTGTAAAGAAGAAGAAGAAGAAAAAGAAGAAGGGCAAGGCCAAATCGTCAAAATCTTCTGGGAAAGCAAAGGACAAATCCCAAGGTGTATGCCTGCAGTATGGAAAATAGGGTCACTGGAAGCATGACTGTCAAGAGTACAAGGCGCACATGAGGGAAATCAAAGCGGGCAAGGCACTGGCTTCAGGTATGTTTATTATAGAAATAAACATGTCTACTTCTAGTTTTAAAAATTGGATTTTTGATTCTGGTTGTGGTACTCATATATGTACTGATGTGCAGGATCTTCAGATTAGTAGAAGACTGGCATCATGGGAGATTGATCTACGCATTGGAAATGGGACTCGAGTCACCGTTTTGGCCGTTGGGACTTATATTTTGGAACTGCCCTCGGGGCATGTACTAAACTTATCAGACTGTTATTATGTACCTAGTTTGACTAGGAATATTATATATGTATCTTTATTAGCCCAATATGGGTATACTTTTGTTTTTAGAAACACTAGGTGTTTTATGTATAAAAATGATATGGAGATATGCAGTGCTGATATGAATAATGGTCTTTATATTTTGAATATAAATCAATCTCAAACATATAATGTAACAAACAAAAGGATTAAACTAAGTAACAAAGATGAAACTTATATGTGGCAATGTCGTCTGGGACACATTAACAAGACTCGCATATCCACACTTTCGAAGAGTGGGTATTTGGACGTATTTGATCCAAATTCATATGACGTCTGCGAATCTTGTTTATTAGGCAAAATGCCTAAAACACCTTTTAGCGGTAAATGTGCACGTGCCACCGAACTGTTAGCCCTCGTTCATAGTGACGTATGTGGTCTCATGTCTAGCCAGGCTATAGGTGGATATGAATACTTCGTAACCTTTACGGATGATGCATCACGTTATGGTTATGTGTATCTTATGAGACACAAGTCAGAAACCTTTGAGAAATTCAAAGAGCTTCGACACGAAGTAGAAAAAATGACCGTAAAAAATATTAAAACATTACGATCGGACCGTGGTGGAGAATACTTGTGCAATGAGTTTCTCGATTACTTGAAAGCGTATGGTATTCTTTCACAGTGGACTCCTCCTGGAACACCGCAATTAAACGGTGTGTCCAAACGGAGAAACCAAACTTTGTTGGACCTGGTAAGGTCTATGATGAGTCGCTGATGAGTGGTATTTATATCACTATTTCCCACTCATTTAACCTAATATTTTGTATAGTTTCTCGGGTTTTGTGAACGTTTTGATGTGTTTTGTGTTATTTTGTAGATAAATAAAGTTGGAAAAGCATTGGAAGCAATTTGGGGCCAAACTAGAGAAAAAATGACAAAGAGGCATTTTCGTAATTTTCGGCGTCGCGACGCCTAACGTGCGCCGAGGGACACGTGTCAGAATCTGAGAAAGTAGACTTGTTAACATGCACCGGATCTTGCTAACGTGCGCTGTGACACGTGTCATCATCACAAAAGATCAGTTAAAATGCGCTGTGTGCCACGTGTCACAATCCTATTGGACCAAACTATGCGCGTGCCACGTGTCGCCCCCTCATTGGACCGAATCGCCGGTGAATCACATGCTACCACGTTTCAAGCTCTCATTGGACCAATCTTAAGCACGTGCCATATGTTAGATTTTCATTGGACCGAAAGCTCAGCGAATCACCGTGTGCCACGTGTCGCCTTCTCATTGCCTCACCTTCACCGCATGCCACGTGTCATCACCAGATTATGCCGACAAAATCCGTGTGGTCAACAAGTGTTGACCGAAGGCGCGCTCCAGCGTCGCGACGCTGGTTGCAGATTTTGCCTATAAATTTAGGCCTTCTTCACTTCATTTGGTGTGCTTTCCTTGGGAGCTTTTCCCTGTTTTTAGAGGATTGAATCTAGTTTTTGTAAATATAAATAATATTTTAATTATGTATTTTAATTTTCAGTAATAATAGTAGTTCTTATTTTTCTCATTTCTTTTATGTTTTGTAGTTAATTTTCCACTGGGGAAGGGTAAAGCTTTTATTATTTTAATTTAGATTAATCTCCCTTAATTATAATATAGAAATTATAATTCAAATTAAAAAGATTACCGCCTTAATGGCTGATTTTATTTATTTGACATAAAGTGGCACCGCCTATATGGCCGGTCTTTAGGTGACAGATAATTACCGCCTATAAGGCTGGTTTATGGACAAATAATAATACCACATTTATGGCTGGTCGGACTTAATTAAAATCTAATTTAATGAGGATACCGCCTTTATGGATGGTCGGTAAAAACCACGATTAACTTTTATATTATAATAAGGGAGATGTCTAAATTATAAATAGTAAAAGTGGATCCCCAACCCCAATATTTTATTTTTATTCTAGGGAAGTGATGAAACACAATATCCACACTTAATAATTGATTTTCTTTTTATTGGTAATTCTTAGTTTGTTTATTGAGTCTTAAGTTTAATGCTTTTTATTAACTGGCCAATAATAAAATTGATGGGGTAAACTTAAAATGAACTAGACATAGGGATTTTAGGTTTCAGCCTTTGATTCAATAACTCACGATCTTCTTTGAGGATAGATAACCCTTTAATAGATTTCCTTAATGGATCCAGGTAATGTAGTTGACATAGGAATATGGTTCAATTGGGTTATACTGGGTATTTGCGTCTGACCATCGGAAGAGGCTTTTTCATATCATCATGTTCCAGGTTAGTAAATTAATTTTTTATACTAATTGAACGATATGTGCGCTTGCGTTATATGCGTGTGAATGCACCGGTCAAGGTTTTGGCGCCGTTACCGGGGACTTATTTTTCTTGAGTTATTAATTTTGAAGCTATCTAATTTACTTGTATCTAATTTTCTTTATTTTTATCTGTAATTTTTATTTCTTTCTTTTGTTTTCAGGTGGTTGAAAATGGAACACTAATGAGAGATTGAGAGATTACGTGATTTATAAGAAGATACACCCCACATCTGGGAGCAACAGTTCGGTTTTCTGAGGCCTGTTGTACAGCCCAACGACTTTCACTAGATGCCAGAACCAAGCAATACTACATTTGCTCAACAGAACGCAATGGGGAGATGTGACATATGTAATGGTAACCACCCGAGAGATCATTGTGAGTATAACTACAATCCAGGGTGGCAGAGCTATCAAAATCCTTCATGGTACGAAGAACCATCACATTTTCCATCTTATCCATCATCTACCTTCGATTTCCATCAAGAATCAGAACCATCAGAGGAAGATCAGATGGTTGATATGCTTAAAGATTGGTTCAAGAAACAAAACAAAAAGCTGGATACAATGCTTGAAACATGCCAAAATCAATTTGAAAGTATTCAGAGACAATCAGCATTCATTCAGTGAATGACAGATCAGATGAGACAATTAACAGAAAATCAGAGCTACATACCTCGTGGACCATTTTCAGATAACACTGATGAAGCCTTCGAGTACCAAATATTTCAAGATGACATTTTAGAAGAGGAGAAGGTTGAGCAGAATCATGAACCAGAGGTATCAGTTCAGGAACCCGAACCGGCAAAGTCTCGATTTGATTTTTATTATTCTGACTCTGATGATGATGAAGCTGAGTTGTTTGTACCAAATACACAAACAATTGAGGATGGAATTCTGTATCCTCAAAATGAAGATCTTGGAGATTCCATTGCACAAATGTTTGAAGAAGATCTACCTAAGCCAATCATTTCACCCAGATAAAAGGATGAAGACCTAAAATCTGACATTTCTTTACGTCATCAGGTTGACAATTTTGAAGCATGCATTTCACAGATGACAGATGAAGAGCTGAATGTGGAAATTTTCAAATATATCTGTGAAGAAAAGGTGGAGCAAGAAACATGGCAAATGGATGAGCAAATGTGTAATCTTATTGAAGATCCAGTGAATTCAGGCGAAACATCATTGTTTTGGGGAGTACAAATCAAAGATATCGCCCAAAAGATTGACATAATGGAAATCCCATTCCATGTCAAGCACCATACGAGACCTCCTGATTTTCTTTTTTTCTTTTCAGGAACCACTGGAGCGATAAAGATTAAAAAGGTGGCACAAGCACTGATGTTTTGCCATTTTACCGTTGGAAGAGACCATTCAAAAGAAACGCTCATGGGATTGTCTTTAATCGGACATCCAAAACGACGCTAAAACCTCCTTGACAGATAGATTTCAGTCATGTCTGGCTGAAGACGAAAAATTTAGCACTAGTAGGGAGGCAACCCATGCAATTTGTTGTGATTTTTGTTTTCATATTTTATGTATACATGTTGTAGAGTTTTTAATTTTGTGTGTTATTTTTGTAGGGTAAGGCACAAACGGAGCATTTTAAGACAGAAGGAATGGTGTTTGGCAATCACAAAGATGAGAGCTAATTCATTAGTGGTGGCTGAGTAAGGAATGGATTCTTGAGACACATCCTTATGAATTTATACTAAGCGAGTGGCGTATTGCGTACACAATTCTGTTGCCTTAATAATTGTTTTGATTTGCTTTTCTTTTGTAATTATCTTTATTTTCATAGACAGAATCCAGACTTTTTGACCTTTCACGATTTCTTTTATCGTTTAACTAACAATCGTCCTTTGGAAGATACTAGTGCTATTATTACTCACCTTTTTCAGGTACTATAAATTCAACTCATCATTGCACTTTTGAAGACATCCAGAGTAAAACATGGAAGCCACTTCAAGAAGACGAGTTGAAAACATCTGTGTGTTTTGCGGTAGTAGTGTTGGTACTAAACCACAATACGTAGAAGCAACACAAGAATTGGGTCGAGTCTTAGCTGCAAGGAATATGCACTTAATATATGGCGGGGGCAATCTTGGACTTATGGGGATCATTTCAAAGGCTGTACATGAAAGAGGTAGTCGCGTTTTGGGAATCATCCCAAAACCCTTGGCAGAGGCAAATCTTATTGAACCATCAAACGGAGAGGAACTGATCGTGCAAGGTATGTCTGAAAGACTGGTAAAAATGATTAAATGTGCTGATGCTTTTATTGCTTTGCCAGGTGGCTTGGGTACATTGGAGGAAATTTTTATTGTGCTATCTTGGGCGAACCTGAACATACACCATAAACCACTTGGACTATACAACGTTGAAGGATTTTATGATTTTCTTCGTGTGTTTCTTGATGATTCTCGGAGAAATGGGTTCGTGTCAAAACCTATGAAAGAACTCCTCTATACTGCCAGAACTGCTGTGGATCTAATAGACCAACTCTTAGCCTATGAACCACAAGTTGACCCTATCCTTTCAAAGATAAATTGGTCCGAGGACGATCGTGGTAAGAGGCGTCGGATTAATCTGGATCTTAACCTTTAATTTCCTATAGAATTTCAGCTAACCAGGTACTATCTTCTAAACTCTTCTTCTACTGTTTAAGACATTGGGGACAATGTCTCATTTAGGTTTGGGGGAGGGAATTAGTTGATCAGTATCTTATTTTTAGTTGTGTGTTGTTTTTTATTTTTAGTCCAAAATTTTTCGAAAATTACAAAAAATTTGAAAAATTTTCAAAAATTACAAAAATATTTTGCGTTTTTTTGTGTTTTTATTTTGACTAAAATGGTGAAATTGGTGAGAGATAGCTGAGTAAGGAGTTCCCACTCTTGATACGTATCTCAAACCTATTTTCGAAACAAGTTAATATTTGTTTATTTCCTTTTAAATTATTTAATTTGTAAATTCTCCTTAACACAGACTAAAATGGATCTCCATATGCTCAGTTAGCAGATATTATCAATATGCATAGTAACATACAGACATGAGCTGTAATTGAAAAGTTTGTAATATTCAGTGCTCTAGTTTAATTGGAGGAAGCATCTCAAAAAGTGATGGAGTAGAAAAAGAAAAAAAAAACTTCTAAGATCCGAGTTATTAAGTCTGTAAGGGTATCTTAAAACCTAGTGCCCTAAAACCAACTGGTTTGGGAGTCACTGGCCCAAAGCTTGCTACATGGATCAAATATGCTGCAAAAATATATATATCTGATGTCTGAGTAATTAAGTCCGTAGGGTGTCTTAACACCTGGTGCCCTAAAGCCAACTGGTTTGGGAGTCACCGGCCCAAAGCTCGTTACATAGATGAAAGATATTGTATATAAATAAAAAATAGAGAAAAATCAAAGAAAAAATCAGAAAAATTATTCCATTGCTACAAAAAGGTGTGAAATCCGATAGAACTTTAGGACAAAAATATTACTCTCTTATCAACTGCACTTGTGACTGTTGTGGCAAAAATGAGTTGTTTAATATTTTGTTGGCTGTGTATATGGAGAATGGTAAATATAATTGGAGAATTTACTTATTCGGTGATTTAGAAAGAAAGAAAACAACTACTAACTTGGAGTAGAAGTTTCATCTGATTAGTCACTAACTTCTTTATTCTCTTTTCGCTTGTCTTTTTGCTTTTGTGTGCATTAGTTTTACTTGCTTTTTACTTTTGTAAAAATATTTGTGGGTATCATTGCTGTAAACCCTCACGAGACTAGAACTCGTTCACTAGGGACACCTAGGGGTTTAAAGGCTTGTTGCATACGCTAAATGCAATCGTGATCCCTACGAAAGTGGCTTAGTAAGTTTATTTTTATGTTATTTTATTTTATGTTTTGCTCGAGGACTATTAAAATGTTAGGTTTGGGGGTGTGATGAGTGGTATTTATATCACTATTTCCCACTCATTTAACCAAATATTTTATATAGTTTCACAGGTTTTGTGAACATTTTGATGTGTTTTGTGTTATTTTACAGATAAATAAAGTTAGGAAATCATTGGAAGCAATTTGGGGCAAAGTAGAGAAAAAATGACAAAGGGGCATTTTCGTAATTTTTGACGTCGCGACGCCAAGCTCTTCAGCGTCGTAACGCCTAACGTGCGCCGGCCATGCTAACGTCCGCCGAGGGACACATGTCAGAATCTGAGAAATTGGACTTGCTAACGTGTGCCGGATCTTGCTAACGTGCGCCGACCTTGCTAACGTGCGCCGTGACACGTGTCATCATCACAAAAGATCAGCTAAAATGCGCCTTGTGCCACATGTCACAATCCTATTGGACCAAACTATGCGCGTGACATGTGTCACCCCTCATTGGACCGAATCACTGGCGAATCACATGCTGCCACGTTTCAAGCTCTCATTGGACCAATCTTAAGCGCGTGCCATGTGTCAGATTTTCATTGGACCAAAAGCTCAGCTAATCACCGTGTGCCACGTGTCGCCTTCTCATTGCCTCACCTTCACCACGTGCCATGTGCCATCACCAGATTGTGCCGACATAATTCGTGTGGTCAACACGCGTTGACCGAAAACGCGCTCCAGCTTCGCGACACTGGACTCTTTGGCGTCGCGACGCCGGTTGCAGATTTTGCCTATAAATTCAAGCCTTCTTCACTTCATTTGGTGTGCTTTCCTTGGGAGCATTTCCCTATTTTTAAAGGATTGTATCTCATTTTTGTAAATATAAATAATATTTTAATTATGTATTTTAATTTTAAGTAATAATAGTAGTTCTTCTTCTTCTTCTCCTTTCTTTTATGTTTTGTAGTTAATTTTCCACTGGGGAAGGTGAAGCTTTTATTATTTTAATTTAGATTAATCTCCCTTAATTATAATATAGAAATTATAATTCAAATTAAAAAGATTACCGCCTTAATGGCTGGTTTTATTTATTTGACATAAATTGGCACCGCCTATATGGCTGGTCTTTAGGTGACAGCTAATTACCGCCTATATGGCTGGTTTATGGACAAATAATAATACCGCCTTTATGGCTGGTCGGACTTAATTAAAATCTAATTTAATGAGGATACTGCCTTTATGGATGGTCGGTAATATCACGATTATTTTTTATAATATAATAAGGGAGATGTCTAAATTATAAATAGTAAAAGTGGATCCCCAACCCCAATATTTTATTTTTATTCTAGGGAAGTGATGAAACACAATATCCACACTTAATAATTGATTTTCTTTTTATGGGTAATTCTTAGTTTGTTTATTTAGTCTTAAGCTTAATGCTTTTTATTAACTGGCCAATAATAAAATTGATGGGGTAAACTTAAAATGAATTAGACATAGGGATTTTAGATTTCAGCCTTAGATTCAATAACTCAAGATCTTCCTTGAGGATATATAACCCTTTAATAGATTTCCTTACAGGATAGGAATATACCTGTCGGGCGTGGGTAGCTATAATTGGAACTTGGTCTTAATTAATGCAGGTAATGTGGTTGACATAGGAATATGGTTCAATTGGGTTATACTCGGTATTTGCGTCTGACCATGGGAAGAGGCTTTTTCATATCATCATGTTCCAGGTTAGTAAATTAATTTATTACACATAAATAAGAGAGTCAATTCATCTTTTTAATAATATTGTGTGGAATCACAACCCTAGATCTTTGAGTCTTTTATTTATTTTCCTTAGTATTTTCTTTTGAGTCTGTTTTTATTTTATTTAGCAAATCCACATTCAACCAACCAAAAGCAATCATTCACTTCTCCCTCTAATTAGATACTTGTAAATAAATAGATTCAATAATTAGTAACAACAGTAGGAATTAAGTCCTCGTGGGATCGATATTTTTATACTACTTGAACGATACGTGCGCTTGCATTATACGCGTGCGAATGCATCGGTCAGTCGCACTGAGCTACCTATTTCCTTCTAGGGATATACATTGAACAATGCAATACCTATTTTGAATAAGGTTCTGTCAAAGTCTGTTCAACAGACTCCGTATGAAATATGGACAGGAAAGAAACCGAGTTTCTTATTCCTGAAGAATTGGGGTTGCTGGGCATACGTTAAACGTTTGGATGGTACCAAACTAGAACCCAAATCGGATAAGTGTCTATTTGTAGGTTTTCCTAGGGAAACCAAAGGATATTACTTTTACAAACACAAGAGAACACAGTATTTGTTGCTCTACATGCGGTTTTCTTCGAAAGGGAATTCATAAATGCAGTGATAAGTGGGAGGAAAGTAGAACTCGATGAAAATTGGAGTAATACTGTTCCTGGCACAGAACCTTAATTGAACATGAACAGTTCATCATGGATGAGACTATACCACAATCTTCGAATACACAAGAACCGCGTAGATTGGAGAGAGTAAGAAAACAACTTGAGAGGTATGGGTTTCTGATCTCACCTCATGTGGATATTAATCTTATTGAGGAAGACGAATCGACTACGTATGAGGAAGCGATACAAGGTATCGACTCCGGTTTATGGCAAGATACCATGAAATCCGAAATGGATTCCATGTACACAAACCAAGTTTGGACACTGGTTGATGCACCAGAAAGCGTAAAGCCTATTGGTTGTAAATGGGTCTTCAAGAAGAAGACTGACATGGAGGCAACATACAAACGTACAAAGCTAGGCTTGTAGCGAAAGGGTTTCGTCAACAACATGGTGTCTATTACGACAAAATTTTTTCACATGTTGCCATGATTAAATCCATTCGGATAATGCTTGGTATTGCTGCATATTTCAATTACAAAATGTGGAAGATGGACGTCAAAACCGCTTTCCTTAACGGAAACCTTTTGGAGGATGTTTATAAGCAACAGCCTGACGGTTTTGTCATACCAAAACATGCAGACAAGGTTTGCAAGTTAAATCGATCCATTTATGGATTGAAGCAAGCATCGCGTTCTTGAAACCAACGTTTTGATGAGATCATAAAAGAATATGATTTCATTTAAAACGAGGATGATCCTTGTGTATATAGAAGGTTAATGGGAGCGTACTGACATTTATTGTCCTTTACGTTGATGATGTATTGCTTATGGGCAATGACATTCCCATGCTACAATCGGTGAAAGCTTGGCTTTCATTAAAATTCTCCATGAAAGATCTGGTAGAAGCAGCCTTTATTCTAGGAATAAAGATCTACCGGGATAGATCTAGAAAGCTGTTTGGACTCTCCCAGAGCACGTATATTGACAAAGTGTTGAAGTGATTCAACATGGAACAGTCTAAGAGGGGACTGTTGCTAGTGTCACATGGTGTCACTCTATCTAAGGACATGTACCCTAAAACTCAAGATGTGAGAGACAACATGAGTCAGATCTTATTCGCTTCGGCAGTCGGATCGATCATGTATGCCATGATATGTATGCGACGTGATGTTTCCTATGCTTTGAGCATGTGTAGTCGCTATCAGACCGATCCAGGTGATGGTCATTGGGTTGCTGTTAAGAACATCCTTATGTATCTTAGACGAACTAGGGATGCGTTCTTAATCTATTGAGATGGAGAACTTGAGGTAACCGGGTTTACCGACGCAAGTTTCCTAACCGATAAAGACGACTGTAAGTCGCAATCTGGGTACATATTTTGTTTGAAAAACGGAGCAGTAAGCTGGAAATCTTCTAGGCAAGAGACTATTACCGATTCAACAACAGAAGCGGAATATATTGTTGTAGCTGAAGCAGCAAAAGAGGCAGTTTGGATCCGTAAATTCCTAATTGTATTAGTGTAGTTCCGTTAGCAGCTGAGCCCGTTCCATTGTATTGTGACAATAACGGGGCTATATCGCAGGCTATGGAACCGCAGTCTCATCAACGATCCAAGCATGTTCTTCGACGTTTCCATTTGATTCGTGAGATCATACATCGTGGCGATGTGAAGATCGAGAAGGTCACATCAGATGACAACATTACAGATCCGCTGATTGTAGGACACAGAAATCGGCGACGCTGTTCTAGGCTCGCGGCCCGGTTGGGAGTACAGAGTAGCCCACGGAATTAAAATTGAAATTCGAATAGAAGAGAGAGAACGATCAATTTAGAATTAATCGATTAAATAATATATTCGATATATTAAATGAAATTAGATTTCATAGCGGAATTAAAATTGGATTTTAATTCGGGCGAACGAATTAATTTAGAATTAATTCGCAAGCGACTTTCGTAATAATTTTATGAGGCATTATTATTTAATTAAATTTGATTTAATTACGTCGCAACGAAAAATTTGTTAATTTAGAATTAACGAACCCGAGCCCGGAATGTGTTTGCGGGCCCACTCGGATTTTGATACAAGTGGGGCCCACACAAGTCACATCACCTAGTCTATCTCATCACATTTTGGTTTATGGAAGTAGTTAGTTGTTGGTGGATTTACCAAATCTTGGATTTGGAATATCATTTATTTGTTTTTTGAAAATCAAAACAAGTCACACAATTCATCCTCTCCTCTCTTCTCTCAACCGAAACTCTCTCTCTCTATTACACTCTCATTACCGAGAGTGTAAGAAGAAAAAGGGAATTTTTATTGCAAAAATCTCCATTACTAGCACATCAAATAGTCATCCAAGGTGATAGGGAAACCATTCCCAAGAGTTTGGAATTCATTCATCTAGCTTGGAGCTCAACATACAATCAAATGAGAGTTTGGAGCAACTTCAAAGGAGGTAAATTTTTGTTGTCTACACATCCTACCTAGCTGATCAATGTAAGTTATTCCGTAAACTTCATTGAGTATTCACATATCTTTTATGCTTAATGATCTTGGATTTTTTCGTAGAGAACCCAACAGTCATTCCATTAGTATATTTAAGTCTCAACATAATTTATTTATTTGCCTTCATCCCGTACATAATAGTACCACTGTATGCAGTAGTAAAAACTACCGGTCGTTATATATGTTTAGTTATAGCTCACTACCTAGTTCGTTTTGGGGATATACGTTACAAACTGCAATACATATCCTTAATATGGTTCGATCTAAGTCTGTTCCTAAGACTCCCTTAGAGTTGTGGAGTGGTCGTAAAACTAGTTTACGATATTTCCGCATATGGGGGTATCCAGCACATGTGCTGAAGAATAAGACTACAAAGTTGGAGCCACATTCTCAAGTGTGCCTATTTGTAGGCTATCCTAAGGAGACTATAGGGGATTCTTCAATAGTCCTGAAGATAACAAAGTGTTTGTGTCGAAAAATGCCACGTTTATAGAGGAGGACTATATGAGGGAGTTCAAATCTCGTAGTAAAACATTACTCGATGAGTTACTTGCTGGTTCGACATGCACACCATCATCAATGACAGTTGACAAATACATAGCACAGTTGACAACTAAGCGTCAGATGCAAGCTCATCAGAATGATCTACCACCTAGACATGGAGGGAGGGTTGTACGAAAACCTGATCGCTATCTTGGAGTTGGAGAGGCACAAGTTGTCGCATCCAGTGATGGTATGGATGATCCATTGACCTATCGTAGTGCAATGGATGATTCTGATAAAGAGGAATGGCTCAAAGCCATGAACCTAGAGATGAAGTCTATGCACTCCAACTAAGTCTGGGAACTTGTAGACCAACCTAATGGGAGTGAAACCCATAGGTTGCAAGTGGATCTACAAGAGGAAGATGGGAGCAGATGGGAAGGTACAAACCTTCAAGGCTAGGCTAGTGGCCAATGGTTATACCTAGAAAAAGGGAGTTGACTATAAGGAAACTTTCTCGCCAGTAGCCTGTTAGGGATATGCTCTATACCCAACTTATAGATGGGCTATATGTACATGTATTTGTGATATTTTCATTAATTAATAAAATGACAATCTTTATTATACGTGTCTTAAATAACTTATATGAATCATCAACACTGTAATAAAGCCATTGGAGTAATAAGATGATGGCTTCCACGCCTTATGAGAATCATTACTCTTAAATGTTCATATTCATAGTTTTATGAATAATCTGGGCGTTCACAAAGCGAAGAGACTAGCATGATGATATGATCCACCCTTAAGTGGGGTAGCCGATCTCATAGGCTACTAGAGGAGATCTGTCCGCTTGGTGTATCAGATGGATGCATGAGTTGCTCATGTCCATCGAACTGACCGCCAAAAGTTTTCATATGGAGTGTTCATCCCATGTGTCTGTGAGAACTTTCATGTATCGATTATATGACTAGTCATTTGACTTGGGGTCTTTACAATCTTATGTGTGGATCAAATAACTTTGACATTCTCCTTCCCCTATTCAAAAGATCCGGTCATAAGGGTATGATTGGGTCATTTGTTGAAACACATGAAGTTTGTAAAGATACAACAGAGAATCGCCACTCTCTCGGATAATATTTTCTTATAAGAATAGTATTCCAGTTCGCGGGTTGATATGTGTGATCATTGCTTGAGACTGTAGCCACAGCGGAAGAATCATGTGAGATTATTGGGTTAGCACGATTCATGACACTATCAACATCATACTTTTGACCATATGGGTAGACACTTTCCATACCCTAGGTAAATAGGTGGGGATACAGTGAGGCGATGGACCGTATCATATGTAAATCGCATGCAGAATGGGTATATATATCTTTCCTTTTCATTTGGGGCCTTGGCATATTGGTAGATGTCAACCTTGGTCATTGAAATAGAACGACCATCTGATCGGAGGATAATTTATGTTCGATTAAATTATTACGATGCATTTCATGTCCAACTTGAGGGGAACCCAAAAGGTCAACATAATAAAGTCGAAATCAATGGTTAACAGTGCACAGTACAAATATAACAATATATATGATTGCTGTAGGAATTGTTCATAAATGGTTCAATGTGTTTAATTATTGAACAGATCATTTATGAGGTTCCATAGTGGCTTAGGGATTGGTGAATGACGATAAGGGCACTTTGGGAATTGAAATTTTAAAAAATATTACTATTCACGTGAATAGTAATATGAATAGTATTTTTTTTTTTTTTTTTAAATCCAATTCGGCCCAGACTCTTATTAGGGTTTTATAATCTCATTAAACCACTAAATTAAGATCCAATGGCTAAGATTAAATTATCTTTTATCCCACATCAGATTCTTAATTAATTTTGTTGTCTTTGGAGCACTATATAAACTCAAAGAATTGTTTACAATTGGCTACAACAAAACCTTTCATATCTTGGGTTTATATAAGTGAGCAACTCTAAAGTTTAAGAGTAAGCCACTGATTTTTAGGATCCTTAAGTCTAATTGACTAGAGGAACCTCGAGTTAAAAGTTTTGAGGTATTTGCCTAGGCTAGCACCAAGGGCAAAATACCCGTGCACTCAAGGCGTAGTCTTGCCGTTGAGTTTTGGCTTTGGTGTGTGCATCTTTGGAGGCCACAAACTTGGGTGGCTCTTTGGAATGTGGAAGAGCTTGCTGAGTTCGAGAAAAACTTGTAGATTGGAGGGAGGGCTGGAGGAGTCTTCTATTCAAGTAAGTCTTTTTCTTTCTTTATTTTAATTAGAGTTCTTAAGATAGTTAGCATGTTTAGGTTTATGTTTTTTGCATGTTTTATGAGTTTTATGCTTAGAATATATAGTAACATGCCTAGGCTTGTAGAATAATCAAAACAAATGGGTCTTGGGCAAAGGAAAAGCGATATAATAATTTTTATTTTCCGCTACGCACTCGCGGCCGCTTCCTAACAGTGGTACCAGCGCGCCGTTTTTGTTTTGATTAGTTCTCACCTGTTTGAACTCGAAATTGGGTTTTTAAAAGCTCGTTGGAAAGCTAACACCCTGAACTTAATTTTAGGCACATGTTTTGCATGATTTGGTTAAGATTTGAATTTTGAAATTGCATTTAAAGTTCACGCGTCTGCAGAAAAACTTGAATAGTAAATTTATTTGAATAAAATAAAATACAATATCATAATTAATATTAATCAAAGTTATTTAATGCCTAAAATAATTCCAACATATTAAAACTCATATGCTTGATGATTCTATGTATGATTAGAATTGGCATGATTATTTTAGGGTGCAAGCATCTAGAGACTTTCTAAGAAATAGAGAGTGTATTGCTTATCCCTTAGCTAATTAATTATTCCGTGATGAACTTAGAGATTTATTACCTTTAAGGCTAATAAATATAAATCAATTGTTTATAATAAAATACATTATAAAAGATACAAGTGGGTTGGGACCAAGGGGTTAATAAAACTTTCCAAACTAAAGTTAATTCAACCAAAGATATTAATAGAGTTAGATAATGATTTGGTGTCTTCCTTCACTCACTACCTTTTTATAGCCAAAAGGAAAAGCTGTGGAGACATCTAGATAATCATTTACTCAAAGCTTACCTTAAAGCATATTTAAAGTGTTGGACTAATTTGGAGGATCTATTGTTTATTCCTGTCACCAAGGCAATAAGAGCCTAAAAGGTAAGGGTATTTAAGAGAGTTCGCTCAACCCTCCCTATGGGGAATTTTCAATGGAGGAATCCATTTGATAGTTATTCACTTAAACTTGCTAAAATCCTCAATAAAAATTAAGTCTAAAATTTGCCTCCCATTGTAAAGTATAGACCCAAAGGGCTTAAACCGTATTGTCAAGACTAGGCTTTACCAGACTGACCAATACCAATTTGTCCCTAAATCGTACTATTGACAATGGTTTGACTTTTCTGAGTCATAAGACGCATCGACCCTTAGGCGTGGTCTTATAACTTAATGGCAAAGATTGGGTGTCCATAAGGACTAGCATAAGCTATGGCATGTTTGATTGCCCAACCCAATGATCAAGGAATTGTGATTTATATCATAAATTGGTTGGGAACCTACATAATTATCGTATTTTATAACGACCGACCCTAGTCGGAGTTATGAAATGATGATAATGGGATCATTGCCCACAAGAAATCCATCATATTGGGGTTGATGCGATTTGCTTAAAATTTTAAAACAATTGAGTGGGAGCACTTCATAATATTAAAAGCCATGTTATTATGAAATATTAATGAAAACATATTCCTGATTTTAACATTCTCTTAACATGTGGGTTAAAATATTTCACAAACATTCAATGGAAAACAGAGTATCACTTCGTTCCATCATTGATGAGCATAAACTCAAAGGAGACAACTATAATGACTGGTTTAGAAACCTTAAAATTGTCTTATGACAAGAAAAAATTTTCTATGTTCGTGAAAAACCATTTCCCCCTAAACCCACAGAAGATGCTGACCAAGATACATTTGATGCTTGGAAGAAACACGGCAATGATGATGAGTAAGCAGTTTGCATAATGCTTGGCTCTATGTCGGACGAACTTCAGAAAGCTCATGAAGATATGGATGCTCAAACCATCATCTTTCACTTGAAGGATTTGTATGCAATTTCCATTCATACCGTGAGATTCCATGTGTCATGTGCCTTATTCCAAACAAGGTGCAATGAAGGATCTGTTAGTGGACATGTGCTTAAGATGATTGGCCACATTGAAAAATTGGCCAACCTCGGGTTCATCATGGATCATGAGATAGGTCACGATCTAATTATTCAATCCTTACCAAAAGAATTCTCTAACTTTATTATGCAGTTTAATCTGTTTGATAAAGAAGCTACTTTAGCATAATTGCACAATCTGATAAAGCAAGCAGAGAAAAGGACTTGAAACCAGAGCTTAAAACCTCTGTCATGCTTACGGGTACGGACCTGAAGCCACGAGGCCCAAAGAAAAATAAGGCAAGGCCAAGGCTCCAGATCACCTAAAGCCCAATGGTAAGGTGGAGAAGAAGAAAAAGGGAAAGGGGAAATGTTTCTTTTGTGGAAAGAAGGGTCATTGGAAGAATGACTGCAGATCCTTGGAAGCCAAGGAAGCTAGGGAAGCCCAAGAGGCCAAGAAGCCCAATGCTTCAGGTATGTTGTATATGATTTAACTATATTCTCAAAACTCTGAACCTTCTACTTGGGTGCTTGACACCGGTTGTGGGACTCATTTGTGTAACAATGTGCAGGGCCTGAGAAATAGTAAGAGACTCCATCATGGGGAGGTTTACTTACGCATGGGTAATGGAGCAAAACTGGCTGCATTGTGTGTGGGGACTTATTCATTAGTTTTGCCGAATGGTTTAGTTTTAGACTTAGAAGATTGTATTTATGTACCTTCTCTTGTAAAGAACATCATTTCAATTATTATTTATGTAATAAAGGCTTTTCATGCCTAACAAGTTGTAATGAATGTTCTATTTATTTCAATGAAATTAAATATGGAGATGGTATTTTAAATAATGGTATCTATGTCTTACAAACTAACAAAGAATGTTCAACTTCTAATATATACAACGTTAACTCGAATAATCTCATTGAATCACTTCTATGGCACAGTCGCTTAGGTTATATCAATGAAATAAGATTAACTAAGCTACATAAGGATGGGTATTTCAAACCCTTCAAATATAAACCTTATGCAACTTGTAAGTCTTGTTTGCTTGGTAAAATGACCAAATTACCCTTCAAAGGTAAAAGACAGCGTGCAGCGGAGACATTAGAACTCATACACTCTGATGTATGCGGACCAATGTCAGTCACCGCTAGAGGTGGATTCTCCTACTTCATTACCTTTATCGATGATCATTCGCGATATGGGTATGTGTACCTTATGCGGTACAAATCTGAAGCCTTTGAGAAATTCAAATACTTCAAGGCTGAAGTAGAAAACCAGCTTAATAAAAGTGTTAAGTCACTAAGGTCTGACCGAAGTGGTGAATACTTAAGCAATGAATTTCAAGATTACTTAAGAGAAAATGGCATTGTTTCCCAGTGGACTCCTTCGGGAACTCCACAACATAATGTAGTCTCCGAAATGAGAAATCAGACATTATTAGATATGGTCTGATCAATAATGCCAGACACAGATCTACCTCTTTCATTTTGGGGTCTTGCTTTATAAACTGCAACACTACTACTAAACCAAGTTCCTTCCAAGACTGTTAGTCAAACACCATATGAGTTATGGTCTGGGAAACGTCCCAATCTTAGTTATCTAAGAGTTTGGGGACGTGGCGCATATGTCAAGCTCACACAAACTAACAAATTGGATGATAGGGCAGTTAAATGTAAGTTTGTAGGATATGCCTTGAAATCAAGAGCATACGTGTTCTACGTCCCAAATGAACAAAGAACATTGTCTCACGAAATGCTAAATTTCTAGAGAATGAATTCGTTCTCAAGAAATATAGTGGGAGTAGACTTGACCTCGATGTGGTACGAGAAGAACAAACTAACATAGAACTAAATCCCAGACCCCTCAAAATGGTAGCGATGGAACAACCACAAGGTTATGAACTCAGAAGGTCTGGTAGGGAAAGACATGAGCCTGAAAGATATGGTTTCCATATTGATGAGGAACATGATCAGGTCATTGATAATGACGATCCTACCAGTTTGATGAAGCAATGCGTGACATTGAATCAGTCAAGTGGCTTGAGGCCATGAAATCCGAAATAGACTCTATGTATCAGAATCAAGTCTGAGACTTGGTAGATGCACCTGAAGGGATAAAATCCATAGGCTGCAAGTGGATTTACAAGCGTAAACCGGATGTAGAAGGAACATTCAAACCTATAAGGCTAGGTTGGTGGCGAAAGGTTATAGACAAATCCAAGAAATTGACTATGACGAAACCTTCTTGTCTGTTGCAATGATAAAGTCCATTCAAATTTTACTGGCACTAGCTGCACACTTCGATTATGAGATTTGGCATATGGATGTCAAAACAGCTTTCCTTAATGGGAACCTCGTAGAGGAAGTCTATATGACACAACCTGAGGGGTTTTCATCTAATGATGATCATAATAAAGTATGCAAGCTTAAACGATCCATTTATGGACTCAAGCAAGCCTCCCTAAGTTGGAATATATGATTTGATGAGACAATCAAAGAATTTGACTTCATCAAAAATGTAGACGAGCCTTGTGTTTACAGGAAAAGTAGTGGGAGTGCTGTTGTATTTCTTGTATTATATGTCGATGACATATTAATCATCGGGAATGATATTCCCATGATGCAAGCCACCAAGCAATGGTTATCTCAGAATTTCTCCATGAAATATTTGGGAGAAGCAGCCTACATCCTCGACATTAAAATCTACCGTAATAGATCTAAGAGGTTGTTAGGACTTTCTCAATCTACGTACATAGATAAAGTTTTGAAAAGATTCAAAATGGAAGATTCCAAAAGAGGTAATTTACCTACTTGTCATGGAATCAAATTATCTAAGGAGCAATGTCCACATACTACTTCAGATAGAGAGCGTATGAGTGGGATCCCTTATGCTTCAGCAATAGGATCGATCATGTACGCCATGTTATGTACAAGACCTGATGTCTCTTATGCTCTTATCATAACGAGCAGGTATCAGACAAATCCTGGTGAACAACACTAGGCAGCTATCAAAACAATCCTCAAGTATCTGAGAAGAACTAAAGATATGTTTTTGACATACGGAGATTGTTCTGAGATGAAAGTCATTGGTTACTGTGATGTAAGCTTTCAGACCGATAGGGATGACAGAAGATCGCAAATAGGATATCTGTTTACTTTGAATGGCAGTGCTGTTAGTTGGAAAAGCTCAAAGTAGTCAACTACAGTGGACTCCACCACTGAAGCCGAGTATATTACAGCATCTGAGGCTGCTAAAGAAGCAGTCTGAATAAAGAAGTTCATCACGGAGCTGGAAGTGCTTCTCGCGATAAAGAATGGCGTCAGGATGTACTGTGACAACATGGGCGCCATTGCTCAATCAAAGGAACCAAGGTCCCACCAGAAATCCAAGCATGTACTCAGGCGATTTCATCTCATAAGGGAGATTGTTCAGAGAAAAGAAGTTATTATACATAAAATACCCACAGAAGTTAATCTTGCAGATTCTCTGACTAAAGGGCTGACTCAACAAAAGCATGATAGGCACACCCCGAGAGTATGGTGTCCAGATTCATACTAGTTGGCTATAGTGCAAGTGGGAGATTGTTAGGGATATGCCCTATACCCAACTTGTGGATGGGCTATATGTACATGTATTTGTGATATTTTCATTATTTAATAAAATGAAAATTTTTATTATACGTGTCTTACATAACTTATATGAATCATCAACACTGTAATAAAGCCATTGGAGTAATAAGACGATGTCTTCCACACCTTTTGAGAATCATTACTATTAAATGTTCCTAGTCATAGTTTTGTGAATAATCTGGGCGTTCACAAAGTGGAGAGACTAGCATGATGATATGATCCGCCCTTAAGTAGGGTAGCCGATCTCATAGGCTACTAGAGGAGATCCGTCCGCCTGGTGTATCACATGGATGCATGAGCTGCTCGTGTCCATCGAACTGACCGCCGAAAGTTTTCATATGGAATGGTTATCCCATGTGTCTGTGAGAACTTTCATGTATCGATTATATGACTAGTCCTTTGACTTGAGGTCTTTATAATCTTATGTATGGATCAAATAACTTTGAAATTCTCCTTCCCCGGTTCAAAATATCCGGTCATAAGGGTATGATTGGGTCATTTGTTGAAACACATGAAGTTTTTAAAGATACAACAGAGAATCGCCACTCTCTCGGATAGTATTTTCTTATAAGAGTAGTATTCCAGTTCGCGGGTTGATATGTGTGATCAGTGCTTGAGACTGTGGCCACAGCGGAAGAATCATGTGAGATTCTTGGGTTAGCATGATTCATGACACTATCAACATCATACATTTGACCATATTGGTAGACACTTTCCGTACCCAACATAAATAGGTGGGGATACAGTGAGGCGAGGGACCATATCATATGTATATCTTTCCTTCTCATTTGGGGGCCTTGGCATATTGCTAGATTTCAACCTTGGTCATTGAAATCGAACGACCATCTGATCGGAAGATAATTTATGTTCGATTAAATTATCCCGATTCATTTCATGTCCAACTTGAGGGGAACCCAAAAGGTCACACACAATAAAGTCGAAATCAATGGTTAACAGTGCACAATACAAATATAACATCATATATGATTACTGTAGGAATTGTTCATAAATGGTTCAATGTGTTTAATTATTGAACAGATCATTTATGAGGTTCCATAGTGGCTTAGGGATTGGTGAATGACGATAGGGGCAATTTGGGAATTGGAATTAAAAAAAATATTACATTCACATGAATAGTAAAACAAATTTTTAATTTTTTTTTTAATTCCAATTCGGCCCAAACTCTTATTAGGGTTTTATAATCTCATTAAACCACTAAATTAAGATCCAATGCCTAAGATTAAATTAGCTTTTATCCCACATTGTATTCTTAATTAATTTTGTTGTCTTTGGAGCACTATATAAACCCAAAGAATTCTTTACAAATTGGCTACACCAAAACCTTTCATATCTTGGGTTTATAAAAGTGTCGCAACTGACATTGAGTTGTATCATGACGTTGTCATTCTTAGACTATTCCTGGTTGAGGTTTACACTATTTGGTCAGTAAAGTAAACCCATTGAGATTGGTACATGCCGTATACCGGAATATATGATTCCAATGGTTTCTCAATGAACCATGAGTCTTGGAGACTCGTATAGACGTGTAGGTGTTTATAGCGGATAAACACTGACCGACACACCGAAGATTATTAATGGATGGTACACCAACGTCAATAAGAATATTTTCTCGTTGAGTATCATAAGTGATTCTTTGACTTGAGAGACCACTATGGGCACATGAGACATCTTCCACACTTAGATGGCAGTCACATCACTGATCTATTTAGATCATACCTCCGCCTATTCGTTGGGTGTGGACAGGTCCTCAAGGTGTCTTGTATGTCAAGATAGGATCCGTCAGTTCTATGTACAAAGCATAGGTAGCCCATATATGATTAGCAATCAGATAAAAACCATGGGCCCGTGGTGCACTTTAGAAGTTCGAAGTGTTCTTTTTAGAGATTGCTAATAAAGACGTCGACGAAATTATCCCTATAGAGATTTGATGTTTACATCTATATCTCTGGGATATATCTGGATACCTGTGACAGAGGAATTAAACATATTCTATGATCTCGACCTTTATGATTCAATGAGTTTATCCGTGGTCATCATAATTTACGGATGGGTAAATTATGGACACGAAATTGGATTTCGTGACGGATATGCCTGAATCTAGTTAAATATACTCGTAGAGCACTAGGGCAACTGTTATGAATAATACTGATTATTTACAAGTCGTTTAAAGGTTAAACGAAAAATATATGCAAAGGGACCTAATGGTCATTTCCTGAAAGACATGAGCCTGAAAGATATGGTTTCCATATTGATGAGGAACATGATCAGGTCATCGATAATGACGATCCCACCAGTTATGATGAAGCAATGCGTGACATTGATTCAATCAAGTGGCTTGAGGCCATGAAATCCGAAATAGACTCTATGTATCAGAATCAAGTCTGTGACTTGGTAGATGCACCTGAACGGATAAAATCCATAGGCTGCAAGTGGATTTACAAGCGTAAACTTGATGTAGAAGGCAACATCCAAACCTATAAGGCTAAGTTGGTGGTGAAAGGTTATAGACAAATCTAAGAAATTGACTATGACGAAACCTTCTCGTCTGTTGCAATGATAAAGTCCATTCAAATTTTACTGGCACTAGCTGTACACTTTGATTATAAGATTTGGCAGATGGATTTCAAAACAGCTTTCCTTAATGGGAACCTCGTAGATGAAGTCTATATGACACAACCTGAGGGGTTTTCATCTAATGATGATCATAATAAAGTATGCAAGCTTAAACGATCTATTTATGGACTCAAGCAAGCCTCCCGAAGTTGGAATATATGATTTGATGAGACAATCAAAGAATTTGACTTCATCAAAAATGTAGACGAGCCTTGTGTTTACAGGAAAAGTAGTGGGAGTGCTGTTGTATTTCTTGTATTATATGTCGATGACATATTAATCATCGGGAATGATATTCCCATGATGCAAGCCACCAAGCAATGGTTATCTCAGAATTTCTCCATGAAAGATTTGGGAGAAGCAGCCTACATCCTCGACATTAAGATATACCGTAATAGATCTAAGAGGTTGTTAGGACTTTCTCAATCTACGTACATAGATAAAGTTTTGAAAAGATTCAAAATGGAAGATTCCAAAAGAGGTAATTTACCTACTTGTCATGGAATCAAATTATCTAAGGAGCAATGTCCACATACTCCTTCAGATAGAGAGCGTATGATTGGGATCCCTTATGCTTCAGCAATAGGATCGATCATGTACGCCATGCTATGTACAAGACCTGATGTCTCTTATGTTCTTAGCATAACGAGCAGGTATCAGACAAATCCTGGTGAGCAACACCAGGCAGCTATCAAAACAATCCTCAAGTATCTGAGAAGAACTAAAGATGTGTTTTTGACATACGGAGATTGTTCTGAGATGAAAGTCATTGGTTACTGTGTTTTTGACAAATGAACCAAGGTCCCACTAGAAATCCAAGTATGTACTCAGGCGATTTCATCTCATAAGGGAGATTGTTCAGAGAAAAGAAGTTATTATACAGAAAATACCCACAGAAGTTAATCTTGCAGATTCTCTGACTAAAGGGCTGACTCAACAAAAACATGATAGGCACACCCGAGAGTATGGTGTCCAGATTCATACTAGTTGGCTATAGTGCAAGTGGGAGATTGTTAGGGATATGCCCTATACCCAACTTGTGGATGGGCTATATGTACATGTATTTGTGATATTTTCATTAATAAATAAAATGAAAATTTTTATTATACGTGTCTTACATAACTTATCTGAATCATCAACACTGTAATAAAGCCATTGGAGTAATAAGACGATGTCTTCCACGCCTTATTAGAATCATTACTATTAAATGTTCCTTGTCATAGTTTTGTGAATAATCTGGGCGTTCACAAAGTGGAGAGACTAGCATGATGATATGATCCGCCCTTAAGTGGGGTAGCCGATCTCATAGGCTACTATAGGAGATCCGTCCGCTTGGTGTATCACATGGATGCATGAGCTGCTCGTGTCCATCGAACTGACCACCGAAAGTTTTCATATGGAATATTTATCCTATGTGTCTGTGAGAACTTTCATGTATCGATTATATGACTAGTCCTTTGACTTGAGGTCTTTACAATCTTATGTATGGATCAAATAACTTTGAAATTCTCCTTCCCCGGTTCAAAAGATCCGGTCATAAGGGTATGATTGGGTCATTTGTTGAAACACATGAATTTTTTAAAGATACAACAGAGAATCGCCACTCTCTAGGATAATATTTTCTTATAAGAGTAGTATTCCAGTTCGCTGGTTGATATGTGTGATCAGTGCTTGAGACTGTGGCCACAGCGGAAGAATCATGTGAGATTCTTGGGTTAGCATGATTCATGACACTATCAACATCATACCTTTGACCATATGGGTAGACACTTTCCGTACCCTACGTAAATAGGTGGGGATACAGTGAGGCGAGGGATCATATCATATGTAAATCGCATTCAGAATGTGTATATATATCTTTCCTTCTCATTTGGGGGCCTTGGCATATTGCTAGATGTCAACCTTGGTCATTGAAATCGAACGACCATCTGATCGGAAGATAATTTATGTTCGATTAAATTATCCCGATTCATTTCATGTCCAATTCATAGGGGCAATTTGGGAATTGGAATTATAAAAAAAATTACTATTCACGTGAATAGTAAAACAAATTTTTTATTTTTTTAAATTCCAATTCGGTCCAAACTCTTATTAGGGTTTTATAATCACATTAAACCACTAAATTAAGATCCAATGCCTAAGATTAAATTAGTCTTTATCCCACATCGTATTCTTAATTAATTTTGTTGTCTTTGGAGCACTATATAAACCCAAAGAATTCTTTACAAATTGGCTACACCAAAACCTTTCATATCTTGGTTTATATAAGTGAACAACTCTAAAGTTTAAGAGTAAGCCACTGATTTTGAGGATCCTTAAGTCTAATTGACTAGAGGAACCTCGAATTAAAATTTTTGAGGTATTTGCATAGGCTAGCACCAAAGGAAAAATACTCGTGCACTCAAGGCGTAGTCTTGCCGTTGAGTTTTGGCTTTGGTGTGTGCATCTTTGGAGGCCACACACTTGGGTGGCTCTTTGGAATGTGGAAAAGCTTTCTGAGTTCGAGAAAAGCTTGTAGATTGGAGGGAGGACTGGAGGAGTCTTCGGTTCAAGTAAGTCTTTTTCTTTCTTTATTTTAATTAGAGTTCTTATGATAGTTAGCATGTTTAGGTTTATGTTCTTTGCATGTTTTATGAGTTTTATGCTTATAATATATAGTAACATGCCTAGGCTTTTAGAATAAAAAAAAATGGGTATTGGGCAAAGGAAAGCGGGATAATAATTTATTTTCCGCTGTGCACTCGCGGCCGCTTGCCAACATAGCCATGATCAAATCCATTTGCACTCTTCTATCCATTGCCGCATATTATGACTATGAAATTTGGCAGATGGATGTCAAGACTGCATTTTTGAATGGAAATATTGATGAGTCATAGCCCAAGGTCAAGAGCAAAATTTTTGCAAGCTGCAAAGGTTCATTTATGGACTTAAGTGTGCATCTTGATCTTGGAATATAAGATTTGATACCACGATCAAGTCTTATGATTTTGAGCAGAATGTTGATGAGCCTTGTGTATAAAAGCGTGTCATTGACGGGAATGTGGTTTTTTCTGGTTTTATACGTCGATGATATTTTACTTATTGGGAATGACGTAAAGATATTATCGGATGTGAAAACCTGGCTAGCTAACTAATTCTAAATGAAATATTTTGGAGAGGCATGTTATGTTCTTAGGATTCAGATACTTTGAGATCGTAAGAAACGATTGTTAGCTATGTCTCAGGCATCCTATATCGACAAGAGCCTTGTACGATTTGGGATGCAGAATTCCAAGAAAAGCAATCTGCCTTATCAGCATGGAATTCATTTGTCAAGGGAACAGTCTCCTAAGACACCTCAAGATGTTAAGGAAATGAGACATATCCCATATGCCTCAGCAGTTAGTAGTCTCATGTATGTTATGTTATGCACGAGACCGGACATATATTTTACAGTGGGAGTAGTCAGTAGGTTTTAGTCGAACCCAGGATTGGATCACGGGTGGGGGCTGTGAAACACATTCTCAAGTATCTTAAGAGAACGAAAGATTATATGCTTGTACATTCCGGTGAGGATATGATCCTAAGGGGATATACAGACTCTGATTTTCAGACAGATGTCGATTCTAGGAAATCAACATCTGCATCAGTGTTTACCCTAGTATGGCAGAGTATAAAGCAATCTTATATTGTTGACTCCACCATGGAGGCTGAATATGTAGCAGCTTTTGAAGCAGCTAAGGAAGCAGTCTGGCTCCGTAAATTCTTGGGAGATCTGGAAGTTGTTCCAGATATGGATAGACCACTAACACTTTATTGCGATAATAGTGGTGCAATGACAAATTCAAAAGAACCAAGAAGCCACAAGAGGGGAAAGCATATAGAGTAGAAATGTCATCTCATCATGGAGATAGTGCAGAGAGGAGACGTTACTGTCATAAAGATTGCATCCGCAAAGTACATGGCTGATCCATTTACAAAGACCTTGTCGGCTAAAGTGTTTGAAGGTCACCTAGATGGTCTAGGATTACGTGACATATCCCATTTGCTCTAGTGCAAGTGGGAGATTGTTGGGATATATGCCCTAGAGCTACATGAAATATAAACGGTTTTATATGTTTTGAAATTTCAGACTTAGTGTATGAGTGTCATACACAAGAGGATTTAAGTATGAAGTTAGTAATCTTAAATAGTTCATAGAGAGCAAAAAAAATAGGTACTTTGTTTGTGGTTTATCTATAGTTGCGGACCATTCTATATTTGTATGGCGACCTTGATCCAAGATCGTCCATGTAGAGACATGAGAATGGAGGCACCTTGTATGATGTGATCATATATGACTGGACCCAGAAAGAAATGACATTCTTATAATATCCCTTAACAAAGAAAGTCATTTTGATCTACTAGATGGTCATATATGGATTGATCTTAATCCTGATTGTACTACACATTCCTGCATGACAGGCTATGTCCTTTGATTTACAAAGGTGAGGTTGGTGTAGTAGTCCCGACCAATAGCTATGTACTTTGGGGGCATGGTCTGTTGTGTAGCTGGGAATATTTTACATCAATATGGAGTTCACTCCTTCTTGCGAGAAGTAGATGAATGGTTAGAGCACTCAAGTCTTTCTATTACGAATAGAAAGATTAAAATTCATAATGGTTATGAATAAATCGGTCATTAGAGAATCAATGGTACTTAAGGTATAAATAATTGGAGGGGTATAACAGACATTATGACCCGGCTCTAATTACAAGATACTCATAAAGGGTCAATTCGTATGTAGTGACTATATCAATGGACACCGACTTGGTTCAGCTTAATATATCATCTACGGCAAAGAGAGTGCAACTTTGTGTATTTAGTGGAATAACCCGAAGTTAATAATTCGGAATATTTCATTAAGAGCTTAATTAATATTTCGAGATTATTGGAGCTCGGAACCGTAGGTCCATTTGAACCCCGTGCTAGCTCGATCTACTATAGCGGATTTAGTATAATTGGATAGTCCAATTATATACTCACAAAGGTATAAATATTATTAATGTGATTAATAATATTTTATGTCACACTTGATACTATATATTAAAAGGTTAGTATATAGTTTTAATAATTATTTGATGATTATTAATTTTATTTTATTAAATTATATTATTTATATAATTTAATGAATATAGATTTCATTTTTGGTTTTCCAAAAATAGTTTTTGGAAGGATTTTGATTGGTTTTGGTAATTGCTATTTATGAAAGGCAATTAAAACTTTTTATTTTTGTAACATATCCTTTATTATAGTAATAGAGGTTGATGTTACAAATTAAAAGTAAATAACCATAATGATCTAATTTTACAAGGTGTGGAATATGTAAGATTTGTTTTGTTTTTGGAAACAAATAAACCTAGGTATAAAAGGATTTGTTTTTTCCTTTTGCTAAGAGCACTCATTCTCTAACCTAGCCTCTATCTTCTTCTTCCCCAAATCCTCTCAATTATTGAGAGAAAAAAAAGAACAAAATCAAAAAAAAAAATCAAAAGAACAAAAGTTATTGTGTGAATTAATCTCTAAATAGTTTAGGGATCAATATTGTGAGTCTTGCCCACACAAGTTTCTGTTGGTATCGAGACATAGCTTGGAAGACTTATGGTTTCGAACATATCATCATCTTCTTCTTTTTATTCTTTGCACATGGCAGTCAGGCTTCGTTTTGCTCACTGTCGCCCTTATACTTGGTGAAACGAAACTCCAATTAGTTTCGTTTTAATCCAGTTTTTTTGGGGAACATTTTGTGGTGTTTTGAGGTTGTGTTGGGGCTGTTTTCAAGTGAAAAATTAGAACGAAACATAACCATAGTCCACGGATTTCAGGGGTTGTTTCAGCAGTGTGTTGGGTACGAATCGAGTCCAAAACAGTCCAGTTTTTGTCCGGTTATTTGGGGCTATTTGGGGACTGTTCTGGGGCTATTTCGGGGCTTAAATTTTATCTAAAACTGAAGAAAAATTTCAGTGGTTGTGGCAGTAACATTCCGCAGTTCAAAGGGAAGGGAAGAAAAAATTTTCAAGTCCGATCCGTGTGCCTAAACCATTTCCGCTGCGCAAGGAAAGTGTTTCCTACAATTATCTATTCTACCATGAACTGCATAGGATGCTGATCACAGCAAAAGAGGACGTAAGGAAAGGTGTACCAACTCATCCTCCGAAACCAACTTCACTCTCTGCTTCTTCTCAGGCTAGGCCAAATGGAAAGAAGACGAAAGTGAAGAAGAATAAGGGTTTCGGTCCTCCACCGCAAGGAAAGATAGGAAAGTCCAAGAGGGCATCTGTAGATGAATTCCATCATTGCAGCAAAGTCGGGCACTGGAAAAGTAACTGTCCTGACTAAATTGCCCAGATAAAGAATGAGATAGCATTTACATTAGGTACATTTATTTTTCCAGTTATTGATATCTCAGTAACTTGTGAAGCTGTTACATCCAGCTGGATTTTGGATTCTGCTTATCCTTTTCATATTTGCAATTCGTTGCATGTGCTGATGGAAAGTGAAAAGCTAAAGCCTGGAGAGATGCGATCGCATTTTGGGAGTGGAGACTCTCTGGATGCAGTTGCAGTTGGAGCATGCGAGATCCCCTTGCCGAATGGGATCTTTTTTTTATCTGATTGTTATGTTGTACCAGGATGTGTAGCAAATATTGTATCTCTTTTTGTATTAGATAAAGAAGGTTATCACGTTAATATTAAAAACTGTTCTTTGTATTTTTATGATAAACGTAATATTCAGATCCTTTGTTGTCCAAATGAGCATGGTCATTACATATTGCATACTTTTAGAGATATTTTGAATACTAGGATTAATAAACATAGTTTACCTGTAGTTAATAATACCGAACTTTGGCATATGAGGCTAGGTCATATAGGTGTAAAATGCCTTACCCAATTGGTTAGGAATGGTTTGATACTAGATCTCACCATTGAACCATATCCAACTTGTGAATCATATATTCAGGGTAAGATGACCAAAGACCTATTTTTTGGTGTTGGACACCACGCCACTAATTTACTGGAACTCGTACATTCTGATGTGTGTGCTCCACTAAGTCAGACTGCTCACAGTGGTTATTCATACTTCGTTACATTTACCGATGATCTGTCACGGTACGGTTATGTCTATCTGATGAGACATAAATCATAAACCTTTGAAAAGTTCAAATAGTTTCGTCATGAAATAGAAAAACAGACTGGTCATTATATTAAATGCTTTTGATCTGATCGAGGCGGCGAATATATAAGTAGTGAGTTCATGGATTATATGAATGAGATGGATTATATGAATGAGAATGAGATTCTCACTCAATATACTCCTCCAGGTACTCCACAGCACAATAGAGTGTCTGAGAGGAGAAATCAGACTTTATTGGATATGGTCTGATCTATGTTGAGTTTTACAGATTTGCCCTATTACTTATGAGGCTACTCTATTTTAACAGTTGCACATCTTTTGAATAAGATTCCTTCAAAAGTTGCTCATATGACTCCATATAAGATATGGACCGGTAGGAAACCAAATCTCAATTTTGTTAAGGTTTGGGGTTGTACTGCCTATGTTAGGATGGCTCAGCAAGATAAGTTTTCGCCTCGAGGGCAAAAGTTTAGGTTTGTTGGATATCCTTCGAATACGAAGGGATATCTGTTCTATGATATCGAGCATCGAAATGTGTTCGTAGCTCGCTTCGTAAAATTTCTAGAAGTAGAATCTTTGTCAGAAGGTGGTAATCATAGACAGGTTGAACTTAATCAAGTCCAACCTGAAAACAACGAACCAATAGATGAACCTGAAGTTCAAGTAGATGAAGAACCTTCAACATACACTCAATTGGTCACAAATGGTATCTAGACCTCCTGAACGCTTGTATTTGATACAAGAAAAGAGTCTCGATGTTCTCTTAGTTGAAGAGACTGACCCTTTTACCTATAGAGAATCGATGTTAGACATCGACTCCGTGAAGTGGCAAAATGCCATGAAATCCGAGTTAGACTCAATGCATGAGAATCAAGTTTGGGACTTGGTTCCACTTCTCAAAGGAATTGTTCCTATCGATTGTAAATGGGTTTACAAAAGGAAGTGCGGACCTGATGGAATGGTTGAAACCTATAAGGCCCGACTGGTAGCAAAAAGTTACACGTAGTGACCTGGCATTGACTACGATGAAACTTTTTCGCCAGTAGCAATGCTAAAGTATATTAGGATTTTGCTTTCTATAGCTGCTTATCATGATTACGAGATTTGGCAAATGAATGTCAAAATAACTTTTTTAAATGGATTTCTTGATGAAGAAATCTATATAGAACAACATAGGGTTTTACATCCAATGAGAACTCGGGTATGGTATGTAAGCTTAAGAAGTCCATTTATGGACTTAAACAAGCTTCACGAAGTTGGAATCTTCGATTCGACGAGATTATTAGATTGTCTGGTTTTCTCAAGAATTCGGAAGAATCCTGTGTGAATCAGAAGGCCAGTGGGAGCATTGTGGTATTTTTATTCCTCTATGTTAACGACATCCTAATCATTGGGAATGATATAGGGATGATGCAAGGCATCAAGGATTACCTCTGTAAGAATTTCTCTATGGAGGACCTGGGAGAAGCTTTCTATGTTTTTAGGCATAAAACTCTGTAGAGATAGAGAAAGGAAGCTGATTGGGTTATCCCAATCAACGTACATAGATATGATCTTAGAACGGTATAATTTTGGTAACTGTAGGACAAAAAATATACCGTTCAGACATGGGATTCATCTTTCCAAGAAGATATGTCCACAAATAGAAGATGAGAAGGTTAGAATGCCTAACCAACCTTATGCTTCGTGTTTGGGTAGCATAATGTATGCCATGCTATGTACTAGGCCTGATATCAGTTTCCCTGTTAGCGTAACCAGTAGATATCAGTCTAATCCAGGCAATGACCATTGGATGGCCATTAAACATATCTTGAAGTATCTTAAAGGTACTAAGGATAAGTTGATTATTTATGGAGGAAGTGAACTGTAGTTAATAGGTATACGGAATTCGACTTTCAATCGGATCCCGATGATATAAAGTTTACATATGGATTCGTCTTTACTCTTAACGGAGGTGCAGTTTGCTGGAAGAGTTCCAAACAGGGGTCAACAACAGATTCCACCACAGAGGCAGAATACATTACAGCTTCTGAAGCTACAAAGGAAGCTATAAGGATTATGAACTTTATCACAGAATTGGGAGTGGTCCCAAGTATCGAGAATATGAATCCGTTATACTATGATAATACTGGAGTCATTGCGTAAGAAATGAACCGAGGGCACATAAGAAGTCGAAGCATGTGGAACGCAAGTACCACATCATTTGATAGATTATGTTATGAGGGTATATTGTCGTGTGTAAGGTACTGAGTGAAGATAATGTAGCAGACCCGCTTACGAAGGCCATACCTCCGAATTTATTTGATAAACATATGGAGTCGATTGGTATTAGATACAATCGATATTGGCACTAGAGCAAGTATGAGATTTTGTTGGGGTTGGTGCTCAGAGCTTTAATTCCCTGTTGTATTTCCTTGTAAATACTCTTGTAAATATTTTATTATGAATAAAATAAGCAGTTTCTATAATATAATAAATCTTTTAATATGGTAAAGACGTAATTGACCTTAGAATGATTATTCATGAAACAGTTGCAAAAGTGTCGCAACTGACATTGAGTTGTATCATGACGTTGTCATCTTAGACTGTTCCTGGTTGAGGTTTACACTATTTGGTCAGTAAAGTAAACCCATTGAGACTGTTACATGCCGTATACAGGAATATATGATTCCAATGGTTTCTCAATGAACCATGAGTCTTGGAGACTCGTATAGATGTGTAGGTGTTTATAGCGGATAAACACTGACCAACACACCGAAGATTATTAATGGATGGTACACCAACGTCAATAAGAATATTTTCTCGTTGAGTAGCATAAGTGATTCTTTGACTTGAGAGACCACTATGGGCACATGAGACATCTTCCACACTTAGATGGCAGTCACGTCACTGATCTATTTAGATCATACCTCCGCATATTCGTTGGGTGTGGACAGGTCCTCAAGGTGTCTTGTGTGTCAAGATAGCATCCGTCAGTTCTGTGTGTAGGTAGTCCATATATGATTAGCAATCAGATAAAAACCATGAGCCCGTGGTGCACTTTAGAAGTTCGAAGTGTTCTTTTTAGAGATTGCTAATAAAGACGTCGACGAAATTATCCATATAGAGATTTGATGTTTACATCTATATCTCTGGGATATATCTGAATACCTGTGACAGAGGAATTAAACATATTCCATGATCTCGACCTTTATGATTCAATGAGTTTATCTGTGGTCGTCATAATTTACGGATGGGTAAATTATGGACACGAAATTGGATTTCGTGACGGATATGCCTGAATCTAGTTAAATATACTCGTAGAGCACTAGGGCAACTGTTATGAATAATACTGATTATTTACAAGTCGTTTAAAGGTTAAACGAAAAATATATGCAAAGGGACCTAATGGTCATTTCCTAATAAATGTGTATTGGTATTTAATGAATGATTTTATTAATTACACATTAATTAAATGTCAAATTGTGATATTTGACATATATCATAAATATATATGTATTTGAATATTTAAAGTAAATATAATACATATATTTAAAATATTTATATTTAAATAATTATTTAATTATTTAATTGTTAAATAATTAAAGTAATTAAAAATATAAATATCTTTAGTTATGATAACTTTAGGAAATGACTTTAGTTGCTTTATTTGACTTGTTGTAAATCATGAAATGATATAATGATCATATACATAAGTTGATTAATGAATTAATGAAAAAAAAAATATCTAGATATTTACTTATGCTCCCAAATTCGGCCAAAGGCATTTTTGGTGAGTATAAATTATTTTGTTTCATTTTCATTCATTAGGTTAAAACAAGTTACCAAAAACATAACAAAAAGGTTGATAGCAAAGTTGAAGAACCAAAGAGAAAAAGCTTATAAATATTTGGATTTTGTATGTTTTTTCTTAAACTTTTCAACTAAGAAATTGTTTCTATCATGCTTAGCTTCAATATGTGTTGCTAGGATGTTGTCTCTACACTTTTAGTTTGTGTTTAAAGGGTTGTGAACTTGTTTGAAGGATGTTTGCATGTATATGGATTAAAATGAGCTTATAATTGGTTATTATGCTCTCTTTTGATTATTTGATAATCATGTTGCCATTCTAGAGTTGCTAAGCCACTCATTTATGACAAAGAATTGTTCTTGAATTATTTCATGACGGTGAGACTTGTTTGGTGTCGCAAAGATTGAATTTGTTCAATTTTGTGTAATTTGTCAATTTGAAGAAATTGTAAAATTAGGGTTCATAACCCTTTCCAAATTTTATGATGTGTATATGATGCATATTAATTTTTGGATTGATTGGATTTTGATCTTGACATGTTTTGAACAAAAATGGACCAGATTACAAAAACTGCAAATAGTGGGTTGTTCGGCAATTTGAAATAACTGGGGTTTCTATTGCAATTTATTTTTTATGTGTTGGACATGTTGGAAATCATTTTAGAATTGATTTGGAATCATCCAAAATTATATTTGACAATTTTAGGACTAAAATGAACAAAATATAAAGTTTAGGGGTCAAACGATAAATTTCAAGAAATATGATTTCTTGGTTAAAATTTCAGTTTTTAAGTATTGGGTAATTAAATAAATAAGTTTATTTAATTGATACATGAAAAATCATTGAAATCGAAAAATTTGATTTTCTGCGTTCCGCTGGTTTATCGAATATTCCCTATAAAATCCCCTACAAGAAATAATATGGTAATAATAAGAGCGAATTCTATAAGACGGACATGTATAATTACTTCCCAATGGTACGTGGAGTTGCATCTCGAGTATAGACCATACTATTGTCCATTCAGAACCGGCTATTGAATTTATGTCCGGGTTTTCATCCTATATACCAAAGGAAATTAAGCTTTTAATGGACAAAGTTCAGGCTTTTGGAATCACGTTATCAAAATAATAATAGCTAGATATGGCCGATGTTTTTGACCTTTTGCCGCATATTGTTTTGCGATAATGGTATGTCTGGTCGGACATATATCAAGTCCAGCCGGAGATACTGCATCCTGACATAAATATAAAATGCAGGGAATAAAGGTTTGGGGGCCCTCAAGTTGTCCCTTTAAGTGTAGCTTGACTTAGAAAACACCTCTGGACGCTGGATAGTTGCCAGATCACTAATTTTCTCCCATGCTCTATGTAGGCATTGCATTTTAGCATGGCCTGACGATGAGTCTCATGTAGGGGCACTGTATGAAAGTTAAGGAAGGTTGTAAGGTCTAATACTATAGATAAACCATATACATTCGAATGGATAAAAACCCCCAAGTCCAGCCAGACATAACCATCACCTCTGACCGAATACACCTACACATCTGGATGACACGCGTCACATTTCTAGTTTTATAGTTGGACTCGATCTCTTTTTTTCTTAGCCAACTTCTATAAACCCAAATTCTTTCTTTCTTAAACATTTTCCTCGATTATCTTTTTTCTTATTACAACCTTCCATACTTATCTATTTCCCTTTTAAAGAAGACTGATTCCTTCTTAAACTAAGAAACCATCACTATAAAAGAAAAGCTTTACACAAACCAATGAGACTTTTTCGAGATCCAAATTTTTGAAGCTTTTAACTGATACACAAGCAAAAAAACAGAGAAACAACAGACATAGCCAGAAATCACGGATTCGCAAACCACTCTAAAAATCTCTGTAATAGACAAAAATAACAACCAACCAAGGCTGTCAAACGTGTTTTTGGAGCCGAGTTACACCTAAGGTATGATCTAAGGGCTCTTAAACTTTAATTCTTCATTTACTACTTTGACACATTATCTCCGGACATACATAAGTCATAAATTTAACTTTAATCATATATAAGGCTACATTCGGCATAATGTTTTCCCATGGTATATAATATGGAAACCCAGAAGAAAATTCCATAGCCAAATCTGAATAGACAGTAGTGCGGTCTGTATTTGGAATACAACTCCATGTACCAATGAAGGAATAATCATTTTATTTACTTTAGCTTAATTGTCCTTTTATTATTTTCATAAAACTTTGCAAGAGTTCTCATGTTTTTTTTTGCTTTAATTTCACATTATTATGATTCTGTGATTCTGGATTACACTGCACATTCGGCCAAACATGACTATGTTCGGCCAATTCTAGTTAAATCCATTATTATCGGCTGTCAGTCCAAAGGCGCATGCTTCATACTCAGCCATGTCATCATCAAAGACAGGGATATCATCACTCAATCTGTTTGGAGGGTCCTCACGCCTCACATTCTCAGAGCCTCCCCCAGCACGGGGCACAACCATATTAGCCATAGCGACAGTCAAAGCTTGCAACTGCTCGGTAACCTCAGTGAGACTAGTCTCCAGCTGATCCATGTGAGATACCTCGTTCTCTGATTCACTCATATTCACTGACGGCCTTTTGAAAAGTCTTATGTCTTCCCTAACCCAACGGGTATCTATGGTGTCTTTTAAAACCGTAAGTTAGCGTGTATGCGTGCAATGCATGGAATATATAAGTCGGCCCATTATCATTTCGAAGACTTCAATCATACTATTGCGCGGTGCAAACTTGTCCCAGTTGAAAAGGCCCAACAGGTTTACACTTTTGCGATAACATGGCTAAACAACTTCGAATGATAAAAGGCCTAAACACAAAATGGCCCATTGGCATTTCAGAAGCTTTTGGCCATAAAGCACGGACTCGTCCCAGTTTAAATGGCCCAACAAGCCCATACCTCATGACAAAAAGTCCAATTGAATCTAAATGACGATGGTTCTAAACGCAAGCATAAAGGAATAGTTTCTATTAGTCCTACAACTACAGTTCATATGCGGGTTTACGGGGGTGCAGACAAAGGCTCTCATTGACGAAGGATTGCCCAAAACTAGGACTCCTCACTCAAGGGTTCGAGCGACCAAGTGAGCGCACCTTTTTTATACTGTAAGGTACGTGCCAACGAGTTATAGTGCGCGACTGACTGTCAAATGGATTTCCTATTGTAGATTCCCCAGAGGGAGGGTGGAGCGAACTCTCTTAAATACCCAAGCCTCTTAGGCTCTTATCGCCTTGGTGACAGGAATAAACAACAAGTCCTCCAATATTAGTCTGTCACAGTGAGCTACGGGTAAATGATTATCTAGGTGCCTTCACAGTTTTTCCTTGTAGAAAGGTAATGAATGAAGGAAGACACCAAACCATTACCTAGCCTTAACAATGCATTTGATTAAACCCATTCAACCCACAGTAGACACGGTTAACTAAAGCACAAATCACAATCATTACAAGATATTATTTCGGGGCTGATTCTCTTTCCCCAGTGGAGTCGCTAGACTATAGGACACAAAATTCGGCGACGCTGTTCCAGTCTCGCGGCCCAGTTGGGAGTACGGAGTAGCTCGCTGGGGACTAAACCGGAGAAATAAAAGGAGTCGCCACCTAGTGTGAACTGGAAATAGTTTAAGGTCGCACTCACCCCTCGCAAGGGAAGACTTCAAACTGTTGGGTTCGGAATGGTCCCTTACTTATGCCACTTGTAATGAGATAATTTGTACAATAACTTAACCGAATCTACGCAAAATATACATTCAAGAACAATCTATGTCTAGTTCGCATTCCTAAAATTAAATCATATATCTAAGTTTGCATGCTTTAAAAGTAAGTCGAAGTACGGCAAACACGCAATCTCATGAATATATTAAATTAACACATAGGAAACATAAATAAATCATGCATAAAAAATATCATACTAATGACTAAATCATGCTTAAAAATAAATAACATACTAGCGACTAAATCATGCTTACAAAACAAGGTTGGATGAAACGAAATATGTGTGTCTCTCAAGTGATACGTGGAGTTGTTTCCCAAGTACAAACCGCACTACCGTCCATTCGGATTTGGCTACGGAATTTACATTTGGGTTTCCATCAGATATACCGCAAGAGAGAACACATATCCCATTCATCCGAATGTCATATCATGCACCAATCCACAATATTCATGCAAAGTAAAATGAGAAAATAAATTAAAAATAAAGGAGAATAAATAAAAAAGGGTGCCCTCAGGTCTAACCTCTTAAGTCGTCTCTTGGAAGTGCGCTACGAGATTTTCGGAAGGGTTGATGCTCCGTAACTTTTCTGATTTACTGGTTCGTTGTTTTCCTTCGTTGCCTCGCTGTTTAGGGCTACTGTTTTCTCACTGTTTCTGTAGTTTTCTGGTCACTGCTTTTATCGTAATTGGGGATTGTTTGGGCTTGTGGTTTTTGGGTTTTCTGGACGGTTTTGGATTGCTGTTTGCGAGTTTACTGGACATAAATCTTGGTGAAATGGTGCAGTTTTTTTTGTGTAGTTTTATGGTAAAAAGGATGTGTTTCAGGGGGTGATTTTTAGTGGTTGCTGGGACGGTTTCAGAGGCTGTGTTACTGCAGTTTGGGGATTGGTTTGAGGTGAAATTTGGTGCAGTGGACAGGGGCTGTGTGCGGCAGTTTATGGTTTGGTTTCTGTGTCGGTGGGGGATTGTCTTTTTGTGCTTTATGCGTGTCGGTTAGTGAGGCAAGCGTATTGAGGCGTGAAGGGTTATTGCTTTGTTGGCTTGTTTGTCGATGTGGGACGTGAGGGAGAGAGTGGCGTGAGTGAAGGGCTGTAGGTTCATGGCGTGTGTGAGTTTTTGTTTGTTGCTTACTGCGAGAAGGGGCAATGTATGTGTAGGTCGATGAGGTCATTGTTAAAAGGGGCAGCTGTTTGTTTGTTTGTGTGTGGCTTGTGAGTGTGGCTGAGGGTTGTTGGTGCATTGCCGAGGGGGGAGTTTGTGGATGGCAGGGTTTATTATTTTTGCTTGTTTGGATCGGTGAATGAGGGCTTTTTTTTTCGGTTGAGAGAGAGGGAAGAGAGGGTGAAGCTCAGGGTTATTTTCTTTGCGTTGTAGGTGTGAATCAGCTAAGGGTTCTAAGGTTGGGTTTATGCTTCTTTTTTTAGGCAAGGGTTGGGGGTTGTCCTTATGCGAATAGGGAAGGAATATTGTGTAATTATGGGGGATATTTAGTTTGTGTATTATAAGGAAAATATCTCTTTAATTTAGGAAGGTAATTTGATTTAATTTGATTTTATTTTATTTAGTTTAGGAATGTGATTTAATTTAATTGGGAAAGTGATTTATGAGATTTGATTTGATTCTTTTAATTTGGGAAAGTGATTTGATTTCATTCTTTTAATTTGGGAAGGTGATTTGATTTGATTCTGTTAATTTGGGAAGGTGATTATTAGGATTTCAACATGTGTTGAATGTGTAGATTTATTATTTTGGAAAGAGATGGGCGTGAATTAGGGGGTTTGGGCGTATGGTTGGTTATTTTGGTGGGCTTGGGTGTGTGGTTGGTGGTGTGTGGGCTTGGGTGTGTGGTTTGCGGGGGTTTGGGCCGAGGATAAATTTTAGAACAGAGATCTAACGAGCAAACCCGAAGCTAAGCAAACGAATTAATCCAACAGGGTATTGATTTATGATTTTTCCCTTCCGACGTCTATTTCCCGCGACTTCCACGACTTAAAGAGTAGTGCCTCCGTACGAGGCTCATCATCGGGACTTATATGAAAAAATGCAGTGCCTACAGTCGCCCCCACTTTGATGGGACTTGTGCAGTGTGTGACAATGACAATCTTATCAAAGTTATGAAATGCATTTTTACTTACCTGGCTAGCCAGCTATTGCTTGACTTTCTGGTTGCTTTGAACTGAGTTTATATGGTGGTGAGGTGCTCCAACCCCTGGTCCATTCCCGAACTGTTACTGCGAGGTAGTCCATTCCCGAACCATTACTGTGAGAGGTGGTCCATTCCCAAACCGTTACTGTGAGGTGGTACATTCCTGAACCGTTACTGTGATGTTGTCCATTCCCGAACCATGCTCCATTCTCAGAGTGCCATTCCCGGCTTGTTCATTCCCGAACCTTGCTCCATTCTCGGAGTGTCATTCCTAGCTTGTTCATTCCCGAACCTTGCTCCATTCTCGGAGTGCCATTCCTGGCTTGTTCATTCCCGAACCTTGCTCCATTCTCGGAGTGCCATTCCCGGCTTGTCATTCCCGAACCTTGCTCCATTCTCAGAGTGCCATTCCCGGCTTGTTCATTCTCGAACCTTGCTCCATTCTCGGAGTGCCATTCCCGACTTGTTCATTCCTAAACCTTGCGCCATTCTCGGAGTGCCATTCTCGGCTTGTTCATTCCCGAACCTTGCTTCATTCTCGGAGTGCCATTCCCGGCTTGTTCATTCTCGAACCTTGCTCCATTCTCGGAGTGCCATTCCCGGCGTGCTAAACCCCATACCCAAGGTGTCGCGATTGTGTCTCCATACACGGAGTGCCATACCCGGCGTGCTAAACCCATACCCGAGGTGTCGCGGTTGTGTCTCCATACCCGGAGTGCCATACCCGGGGTGCTAAATCCTATACCTGAGGAGTCGCGGTTGTGTCTCCATTCCCGGAGTGCCATACCCAGCATTCTGATGATGTGTAGGCCTCAACCCTATGACTCATCCCCAAAACCGATACTGATATGGGCCTTGACCCTGAGACTCATCCCCAAAACTGATACTGATGATGTGGGCCTCAACCTTGGGACTCATCCTCAAAACTGATACTGACGTGGGCCTCAACCTTGGGACTCATCCCCAAACTGATACTGATGTGGGCTTCGACCTTGAGACTCATCCCCAAACTGATACTAATGTGGGCCTCGCCCCCAAACTGATACTGATGTGGGCCTCACCCCAAACTGATACTGATGTGGGCCTCGCCCCCAAAACTGATACTAATGTGGGCCTCGCCCCTAAACTGATACTAATGTGGGCCTCGGCCCCAAACTGATAATGTTGTGGGCCTCGTCCTACACTGATACTGATGTGGGCCTCGCCCCCAAACTTATACTAGTGTGGGCCTCGCCCCCAAACTGATACTGGTGTGGGCCTCGCCCCTAAACTGATACTGATGTGGGCCTCACCCCCAGACTGATACTGACGTGGGCATCGCCGCTAAACTGATACTGATATGGGCCTCGCACCTAAACTGTGCTGATGATGTGTGGGCCTCGACCTATGCTCCATCCTTGAAATGACATCCCCGGCATACTGAACCTCATCCCCGAGGTGTTGCTGATGTGATGGTTCATTCTTGAACCGTGCTGTATGAGAAAGGGTACACTGGTCGCCCCCAGTCTTGGTTCATTTTACTGTGCTTTGCTACTTTCTTTAGGTCAAGGTAGATCTCTTGATGTGATGTTGCATACCAACATACTATATTGCCTCCCACGAGATAATCCTGATAGCTAAACATATTTCGTCCTCAACAGATGCTTCGTGTCGAAACCAGAGAACCTTCAAAGTACTTAATACGCTCAAATCCGCTCGTCTGAATGAGTGATCTGAACTAGACTCCTAGTGTGTGTGTGCCAAGGCTCTTTTGCAGCTTAATCCTTAAGTAAGCCAACTCGATGATTTTGTCTCGGAGAATTGGATCAGTGGGTCTAACCAACTGAGATGTCTTGATCATACTATGTGATTACTTCCTCGTACTCAATATGATATGGTTTCCTTCTTCTTTTCTTTCGTCTCTTTCTTTTCTTTCTTTTCATTTTGAACTTTTTTTTTCTTTTTTTGTTTTCTCTTTTTTTTTTCGACACACCTACCCTTTAAGGTAGCATTTCTCCTCATGGTGGTCCTAATACTCATCCATGGGTAGCTTCACACTTATCAGTTATAGGTGGTCCATTTTTTCCTTTTAGTTTCAGAGACTTTTTCTTTGTTTCCAACCATATCGTATATCGTAGCATAAGTAAACCAGGATGGACATCTAGGCAAATGTTCATTCACTGATCCGCCATCTCTTCAACTAGTCATCTCGCCGACCACTCATGCTTCTACTGCTAAAATCCCATAATCAAGTGCTCGTGAGTCCAGCCGAGATCAACCACTCAGAATACCGGATGAGAGCACATCTCACACTTATCGTTTCTAAGGTTTCTCCCTACAGTAAAAATTGTCATCACCGGACATATGCCTAACCATCAAAGACTTCTCTTTCTCTTTTTTTTTTCACTCACTCACTCCATGGAATTCTTTATTTCAACTGCGGGCTTCGCCCCCTGGGATTCATTCCCAAAACCTGATACTGGTGTGGGCCACGACCCTGGGATTCCTTCCCGAAACTAACACTGATATGGGCCTCAACCCTGGGATTCCTTCCCAAAACTAACACTGATAGAGGCCTCAACCCTGGGATTCCTTCCAGAAACTGATACTGATTCATTTCTGAAACTGATGGCATTGTACTATTGCTACTTCTGGTTGGCTTGCATTTGCCTCTTTCTCTTCACTTCTTTGAAACCTGTGATTACAAAACAAACACAAAAAGGAATGCAAATATGTTACGTGTATGCATGCATGCATGAATGAATTTCCTATTCCGTTGGGTTAGGTCTTCCGCCAATTCCCTTGGTGACTGCTCGGTCTTCTCTTCCTCAGGAAAAGTATTGTTTCAATCTGTCTACGTTGATCGGCTCGGTGAACTCATTCCCTTCTAAATCTGATAGTCTCACTGCCCCATTTCCCATTACCTTCTGGACTATATAGGGTCCTTCCCAGTTGGGTCTGAACTTTCCCCTCGGGTCTGTCGTCGACGGCTTCGACTGCTTGAGTACCAAATCACCCTTTCTGATCTTAGTAGGACGCACCTTCTTATTGAATGATCGAGCCAACCTCTTCTGGTACAACTGCATATGATGTAAAGATTTCATTCTCTTCTCATCCAGCAGTGCTAACTGTTCAAATCTCTGCGAGGCCCATTCATGTTCAGGTAACTCTATTTCTGCTAATACTCGAATAGACTATATCTCACTTTCCACTGGCAGTACTGCTTCCATTCCGTAGACCAAAGAGTAAGGCGTGGCTCCCGTTTCTGTTCTCACAGAAGTTATGTATCCCCACAGGGCGTACGGTATCTTATCAGCCCAATCTTTGTAATTCTCCGTCATTTTGGCTAACATCTTCTTTATTGTCTTATTGGCTGCCTCGACAGCCCCATTTGCCTACGATCTGTAAGGTGATGACTTGTGATGTCCTATCCCATACTTCTGTAGAATTACCTTTGTTTCTCCTTGAAACTGAACTTCATTGTTCGTTATTACATGATGCAGTATTCCATATCAGCATATGAGATTCCGAGATATGAACTTCGCCATCTGTTTTGCTATAACGTTGCGAAACGACTTGGCTTCCACCCATTTTGAGAAGTAGTCTACTGCCACTACTATGAAGCAATGTCCATTCGCGGTGTGCGGTCGAATCTCTCCGATCATATCAATTCCCCATGCTGAGAAAGGCCACGGATCTGATAGCCCATGCAACTCTGTTTGCGGCAAATGGTTCAAGTTACCGTGCGCTTGACAATCGTGATAATGCTTTACCAGCTTCGCGCAGTTAGCTTCCATGGTCGACCAGTAGAAGTCTGGTCTTACAATCTTGCGAGACAAGTTCAATCCATTCATGTGCGGTCCACATACTTCGGCATGTACTTCTTCCATTGCCTTCTGAGCCTCTTCTTTTCTCAGGCACTTCAGCTGGATGCCATTCGCTTGCCTCTTGTATAGTTCTCCCTTCAAACTCACATACTGAGAAGCTAACTTCTAAATGGCTATCCTGTCTTTTCTGCTCGCTTCTTCCGGAAGTTCCCCGCGTTCTAAGTATTGTTGAATATCATAGTACCACGGTTTCCCATCGTCGACTTCTACATCCAAGATTCATCTATCTCGTAGACAGGTCTACTTGCCGTTGTCAACACTAGAGGTCTCATCACCAACTTCTCCGTATTTTCCCAAGTTGCGGCTAGTGTGGCTAACGCGTCTACTATTTGATTCTCTTTTCGCGGCAAGTGTTGGAACTTACAATCGGGGAGGGCCTATGCCAGACTCCTAAGGTGGAGCAAGTAAGGTTTCAACTGTTCTTCCTTCAATTCCCATTCTGCTTGCATCTGTCAGACTACCAGCATCGAGTCTCCGTAAACTTCCACGTTCTTAGCTTTCAAGGCTATCAATGCTGTCAGGCCAAAGGCGCATGCTTCATACTCAGCCATGTCATCATCAAAGACAAGGATATCATCACTCAATCTGTTTGGAGGGTCCTCACGCCTCACATTCTCAGAGCCTCCCCCAGCACGGGGCACAACCATATTAGCCATAGCGATGGTCAAAACTTGCAACTGCTCGGTAACCTCAGTAAGACTAGCCTTCAGCTGATCCATGCGAGATACCTCGTTCTCTGATTCACTCATATTCTTTCTTTTTTTTTGGAAAAGGTTATGTATATTCCAAAAGATGTGATATGTACAAAGTACAAGGGGCATCCCCCAAGCAAGTGCTAATCAGCACAAGATACAGAGACAAAGCCAACCAGGCTGAATACAAGGCAAAAGGAAAAGAAGCTGAAGAATTCAGACTTTCCTAAATCAACTAAAAAAACTGCCAGGCCCTCAGCACAAGGACAAAGCAAATAGACCAAAAATAAGAGGCCCAAAACACCATCCAAGAGCAAAAGGCCGAAACAAACACCACAACCCAACTTCAAGATTCCACTCCAGTGAAAGACAAACAAAAGGCCTAAGGTCCAATCAGAACGCCATTTTCACAAACAGTTGAGAAGACAACAAGAAAAAGCCAATCTATGACCGAATCTTACATCGCCCATCTAAACCACAACGCCCATCCTTGGGCCGAGACCAAATCACTGCTCAAAGACTAGCCACAATTAAGGCCCAGCCGAAGGAAAGAGAAACCCCAATTTTGTAAGAGGCCGAAACAAATCAATGTCCCATATCGGTAATTTACAAAGGAAGCCAAAAATTACTAACAATAAAACATGAACCACAACAGCAAAGACAAATTCGATATCCAACATCGATTATTTGCAATAAACTCAAAAACAATAACAGCTCTTCAGATCAATCCAAATCCCAGGCCTGCTTAATAACATCCGGGAACTCAACAATATCGTTTAATAAGGTCAACCTACAACGAATGGTCTCCAGAATCTCCTTTATAACCCCATCCGTTGAGATTGAACATTTATCAAACACTCTTCTATTACGTTCATACCATATATAATACACCACAGAAGCCAACGAAATTCTGGCAACCACCCTAAAAAGATCCCCCTTCTTTCTCAATTTAACAGTTGCCCAACGCATGAGACTCTACCAAGTCAGAGAAGACCATCGAATAATGGTTTTAAGGGATATAGTATGCCATATGGTCCGAGCAAAGTCACAATAAAAAAACAGGTGATCATGACTTTCAATACCTGAGGAACATAAAGCTTATGTAGCGTCTTGCACAACACCAAACCGAAGAAGCATGTCCATAGTATGTAACCTATTCATGGAAGCCAACCAAAGAATGAATGAATGTCGAGGTATATGGCCCTTAAACTATAGAAAATGATGAATGGAATTAAGACTTCTCTTGCATCTTAGATAATTCCAGGCACCGTCAATTGAGAACTGGCCCGTGGTGCTTCCCATCCACATAATTCTGTCTGGACTCCCGGTATTAGGAAGAAAATGAATGGAGTCCCATATCTCCTGCAAAGCTGGACAACTATCTGGGAACTGCCAATGCCCATTGCAAATTATAGCAGCCACTTTCGAATCCGGAGACAAACCAGTACCCCTGAGAGCTCGAAAACTGAAGATTCACTCATATTTGTTGACGGCCTTTTGACAAGTCTTCCCTCTTCCCTAACCCAACGAGTATCTATGGTGTCTTTTAAAATCGTAAGTTAGCGTGTATGCGTGCAATGAATGGAATATATAAGTCGACCCATTATCATTTCGAAGACTTCAATCATACTATTGCGCGGTGCAAACTTGTCCCAGTTGAAAAGGCCCAACAGGTTTACACTTTTGCGATAACATGGCTAAACAACTTCGAATGATAAAAGGCCTAAACAAAAAATGTCCCATTGGCATTTCAGAAGCTTTTGGCCATAAAGCACGAACTCGTCCCAGTTTAAATGGCCCAACAAGCCCATACCTCATGAAAAAAAGTCCAATTGAATCTAAATGACGATGGTCCTAAACGCAATCATAAATGAATAGTTCTATTGGTCCTACAACTACAGTTCATATGCGGGTTTACGCGGGTGTAGACAAAGGCTCTCATTGACGAAAGATTGCCCACAACTAGGACTCCCCACTCAAGGGTTTGAGTGACCAAATGAGCGCACCTTTTTTATACTGTAAGGTACGTGCCAACGAGTTATAGTGCGCAACTGACTGTCAAAAGGATTTCCTATTGTAGATTCCCCAAAGGGAGGGTGGAGCGAACTCTCTTAAATACCCAAGCCTCTTAGGCTCTTATCGCCTTGGTGACAGAAATAAACAACAAGTCCTCCAATATTAGTCTGTCACAATGAGCTACGGGTAAATGATTATCTAGGTGCCTTCACAGTTTTTCCTTGTAGAAAGGTAGTGAATGAAGGAAGACACCAAACCATTACCTAGCCTTAACAATGCATTTGATTAAACCCCTTCAACCCATGGTAGACACGGTTAACTAAAGCACAAATCACAATCATTACAAGACATTATTTCGGGGCCGATTCTCTATCCCCAGTGGAGTCGCTAGACTGTAGGACACATAAATTAGTGACGTTGTTCCAGACTCGTGGCTCGGTTGGGAGTACGGAGTAGCCCGCGGGGGACTAAACCGGAGAAATAAAAGGAGTCGCCACCCAGTGTGAACTGGGAAATAGTTTAAGGTCGTACTCACCCCTCGCAAGGGAAGACCTCAAACCGTTGGGTTCGGAATGGTCCCTTACTTATGCCACTTGTAATGAGATAATTTGTGCAATAACTTAACCGAATCTACGCAACATATACATTCAAGAACAACCTATGTCTAGTTCGCATTCCTATAAGTAAATCCTATATCTAAGTTTGCATGCTTTAAAAGTAAGTCGAAATATGGCAAACACGTAATCTTATGAATATATTAAATTAACACATAGGAAACATAAATAAATCATGCATAAAAAATATCATACTAATGACTAAATCATGCTTAAAAATAAATAACATACTAGCGACTAAATCATACTTACAAAACAAGGTTGGATGAAACGAAATATGTGTGTCTCTCAAGTGATACGTGGAGTTGTTTTCCAAGTACAGACCGCACTACCGTCCATTCAGATTCGGCTACGGAATTTATGTCTGGGTTTCCATCTGATATACCGCAAGAGAGAACACATATCCCATTCATCCGAAGGTCATATCATGCACCAATCCACAATACTTATGCAAAGTAAAATGAGAAAAAAAATAAAAAAAAAATAAAGGAGAATAAATAAAAAAGGGTGTATGTTGGACAATTATGACCCATAGCATCACTATTTGTACAGATCATGGTGTTGTTGTACAAATTAACTATGTGACAAAGGAAATTGATCTCTTATCATTTGTGATTAAATCACCAAGATGTATAAATGATAGGAGGTCCTTATGATTAGTTCCTGGATTGAGATGATATGAGACAGTATCAATCTACGAAGGTTTAATCATTAAATATCCCTAGTCAGAGTATTATCGAGATTGGACATCGATAATGCGCAAAAGACTAGTATTACACTTGTGCGCGTTGTTAGGGCATAACAACATAGTTCTCATATATTTGGGTATAGGATACTCATGTAAGTGTAGTAGGAGGTTGTGTTTTACGGATGGTACGGAAAACAGCTTCGCTCTGGATAGACCCCTCGGAATTCCATTGGTAGTATGAGTATGTGTCTATGGAAGTCCGAAATCAGGGTAGGTGTATTTGGTCTTAACCTGAGACTTGCACCGCTAATACTTGCGACAATCAATGTACTTTGGTTTTAGGTCGTCCAGGGCTTTAAAAGGTTCTGTGTACGCCTCTGCTGGGTATATTGAGAATCGTAGTGTGTTGGGTGTGATGTTAAGTCGGAAGTATCACTCCAGTCATAATGGAGATGATGGTCACGTAGGATACGAACTGGTTCTTTTATGTACTGCAGTCATCGGGATAAAATGACTAGGTCATGTTTATCCGATTATAGAGACTAGTTACCAGAGATCCAATATGTGCTTCGTACGGGGCAGACACAATTCCAGCCCCAGGCCTAACATGTGACATCCGATACTGGATCGAGATACGCAATACTATGTATACTACGCCTAATATAGATCACTTATTACTGTAAACATGTTTCTGGAGAATTGGGTAGGCATGGCGCTTTGCTAGAAGCCAACCTTGTCTTGTAAATCGGTACAAACATAGTACTAGGTAGTTACGTGTTCGGATAGTCCGACGACCGGATTTACTGCCAACATATCCGGGGATCTCATGGGTCGCTTCCTGAAGATTCACCGATGACGTATGACTCGCACTTTATTAATCTGGGATTAATTTGATGAGAGAGAAATTAATCTGGGATTAATTACGGAGATATTTTATCTGGGATAAAATATCATTTAAAGAGAGAGAACGATTAATTTGGAATTAATCGATAAATTAATATATTCGATATATTAAACGAAATTGGATTTCGACGCAGAATTGAAATTGGATTTTAATTCGGGCAAACAAGTTAATTTAGAATTAATTCGTTAGCGATGTGAATAGTGAATTTGCTAGGCATAATTAATTAATTACGTAGCAACAAAAAATTTGTTAATTTGGAATTAGTGAACCCGAGCCTGGGGGTGTTTGCGGAACCATTCGCATTTAGAAATGAAGTGGGACCCGCAAGTCACATCTAGCGTCACATCAATCGTCAATCAAGTGATAGATGTCTTTCACTTTGAGTGATTGACACAATGTCACTATTCATGATTGCTGGTGGTAGTTGGCAAGCTTTAATGCTTGTACTTGTTTGATTTTTTGAAAATCAAATATTTGGTATATGTTTAATTAATTTTGCAAAAAATTAAGATATACACATTTTTTTTATCTCTCTCTCTTCTTCCCTCCTCTCTTGCTCACTGTCTTGGACCTCTTTCTTCTTCTTATTTTTCTGTTATCACCGAAAATTAGAGGAGAAGCAATTGATGATTTTTGTGGCAAAAATCAAGAGTGCTAGCACACATTTGGGTCTTGCGAAGGTGATGGGGAAACCGCACATGTGAGTTTGGAATCACCATCAACCAAAGCTTGGAGTTTGGAGCAACAACGGAGATCACCAAAATCAAAAATGGAGGAACAAAAACAGTGGACTGCCGAGCTTCATGGAGGGCAGAAAATGGATTTTTATTCTTCACCGCATCACCTCAACCGATCATTGTGAGTATTCCGTAACTCCTTGATGTATTCACATGTATGTTTTATGCTTATTATTCGATCCTTGGGACCGTAATACTCCAACAGTGCCCTCAGGTCTAACCTCTTAAGTCGTCTCTTGGAAGTGCGCTACGCGATTGTCGGAAGGGTTGATGCTCCGTAACTTTTCTGATTTACTGGTTCGTTGTTTTCCTTCGTTGCCTCGCTGTTTCGGGCTGCTGTTTGCTCACTGTTTCTATAGTTTTCTGGTCACTGTTTTTATGGTAATTGGGGACTGTTTTGGCTTGCGATTTGCGGGTTTACTGGAAGTTTTGGCTTGCTGTTGGCGGGTTTACTGGACAGAATTCTTGGTGAAATGGTGCAGTTTTTTTAGTGCAGTTTTGCGGTAAAAGGGATGTGTTTCAGTGGGTGATTTTCGGTGGTTGCTGGGATGGTTTCAGAGGCTGTGTTGTGGCAGTTTGGGGTTTAGTTTGAGGTGCAATTTGGTGCAGTGGACAGGGGCTGTGTGTGGCAGTTTGTGGTTTGGTTTCTGTGTCGGTGGGGGCTTGTCTTTTTATGCTTTATGCGTGTCGGTTAGTGGGGCAAGCTTATTGAGGCGTGAAAGGTTATTGCTTTGTTGGCTTGTTTGTCGATGTGGGACGTGAGGGAGAGAGGGGCGTGAGTGAAGGGCTGTAGGTTCGTGGCGTGTGTGCATTTTTGTTTGTTGCTTACTGCGAGAAGGGGCAATGTATGTGTAGGTCGGTGAGGTCGTGGTTAAAAGGGGCAGCTATTTGTTTGTTTGTGCGTGGCTTGTGAGTGTAGCTGAGGGTTGTTGGTGCGTTGCCGATGTGGGGGTTTGTGGATGGTAGGGTTTATTATTTTTGTTTGTTTGGATCGGTGAATGAGGGCTTGTTTTTTCGATTGAGAGATAGGGAAGAAATGGTGAAGCTCAGGGTTATTTTCTTTGTTTTTTAGGAGTGAATCATGTAGGGGTTCTAAGGTTGGGTTTATGCTTCTTTTTATAGACAAGGGTTGGGGGTTGTCCTTATGCGAATAGGGAAGGAATATTGTGTAATTATGGGGGATATTTAGTTTGTGTATTATAAGGAAAATATCTCTTTAATTTAGGAAGGTAATTTGATTTTATTTGATTTTATTTTATTTAGTTTAGGAATGTGATTTAATTTAATTAGGAAGGTGATTTATGAGATTTGATTTGATTCTTTTAATTTGGGAAGGTGATTTCATTTGATTCTGATTTGATTCTTTTAATTTGGGAAGGTGATTTATTAGGATTTCAACATGTTTTTAATGTGTGGATTTATTATTTTGGAAGGAGATGGGCATGAATTAGGGGGTTTGGGCGTGTGGTTGGTTATTTTGGTGGGCTTGGGTGTGTGGTTGGTGGTGTGTGGCCTTGGGTGTGTGGTTTGCGGGGGTTTGAGCCGAGGATAAATTTTAGAATATAGATCTAACGAGCAAACCCGAAGCTAAGCAAACGAGTTAATCCAATAGGGTATTGATTTCTGACTTTTCCCTTCCGACGCCTGTTTCCCGCGAATTCTACGACTTAAAGAGTAGTGCCTCCGTACGAGGCTCATCATCGAGACTTATATGCAAAAATGCAGTGCCTACATTACTGCCTTTATTCCATGATTGTTCTTTTGAATGTTTTAAATAGTCATGCATGATACTTGCATTAAGACATGGTCATACTTCTCTTCAAACCTCGATATTATATTGGCATAAGAAAATGGACCATTCCGAACCCAAACAGGTTTAAGGTAGACCTTATGAGGGGTGTAGTGCGACCTTAAATCATTCCTAGTGTCTTATACTAGGTGGCGACTCCTTAATTCTCTGATTAGTCCCCCGTGGGCTAATTGTACCCTCTACGAACTACGAATTCAACAGTATCGTGGTCGCCGACGTAACTGCCATAGTGGGAAATCCTGCTTCACTCTTACACTCTCTTTAAAATTTTATAGTTTCTATATTAGGTTTGAAGCTATAAAATACTTTGGATTTCAAAGTTGATGACTGAAGGTTTAATTCTAAAGACCAAAATTAGGACCATTGTGAAAGATTATGGGCTCTTTTTATAGTGCTCAGACTAGATCGAAAAAAGGAATGGGAAATCAAATCCCTTCCCCGTCTCCAGTATTTTTCAATCTGCAGCGTCAGCTACAACTCGATCTATGTCTATCCAGATGTTTATCTTGAGACATAAATCTAGCAAGAAATCATTCATGTCAGTAATTTCAGTAATTAACTATCTGCACACTCACTAACAACTTGATACATGTCTGGTCGAATATTTATTTCAAATATATGTATGGCAAGACATTAATCAGATCCTTATTTCCAGTTATTGACAATCTGCACACTCACTAACAACTGTCATATGTCCGGTCGGATTTAGGATTTTTAAAATACATCCATCCAGATATTTTGGGCTGAGAGAATGCTGGGCGGACATAGGTGATGTCTGACTGTGACTTGGCTATTTTTTTTCTGAATTCTCAGAAGTTCCCTCCTCTTTCGATATTTTACCTTGTAACTTTCCTAGCTTTCAGGTGGTGCCTCCATAAGAGACTCGTCATTGGGCTATGTGTAAACATAAAATGTCTACAGATAGCGATCAGGTTGACGCACAATCCTCCCACTGTGTCTAGGTGGTAGATCGTCCTTATGTAACTGTATCTGAAGCTCAGATGTCGAAGGTGCTGCATTATTGTCAACAACTATTGTTGACGGAGCACTGGTCGTACCAAAAAATAACTCTTTGAGTACCCCTCTGTAACATCCCCAAATTTGGGAGATGCTACCGGCAGGGAATAGGCCGTACTATCCCCTTGAGACTCTGACTTTCTCACCATGATCAACGATAATATTCTTTTCTCAATCAAAATCTTATGCATGGGACCAACTCCCAAACTCATCAACATGAATTATAAACTCAATAATAATAACTATAAAATTAATAACACTTGCTTACAATGACTATCACATTACTCAAGACTAATACATGATTTCTAACTGACTCTTACTGGACTCTCACTCTTTTTAACTTGAACTGGTGGACTCCATAACCTAGTGACTGCATCAGTATCCGTCCTCTCGAACTCGTCCTCCGAGAACACCTGTAAAATAAGAAAACTGGGAGTAGGGGGTTAGATTGTTGTACGATATAAGTGAGTGGGCGATAAAAACTGAAATACTGTAATAAAAATATTTGGTTCTACAACAAAAATTCAGAGATAACTTTATTTGAAAACTCTTTTCTTGTATGAGAATTCTGAACTCTTTTCTGAAAGTGTCATCTGAAAATCTTTCTATAAAAGTTATATTTTCTGAAAATTTCTTATAAAACTGTTGTTTTGTAAAAACTTTCTTTAAAAACTGCATCTGAAAACTATTGCTATAAACTATATCTGTGTCTAAAAACCTGACGTATGGGTGCATTACGTATCACCGTCCCCCCATACGGCTAACTAGGGCCAGGAGTGCAAATCCATGACTTTGGGGCGTTACGTATCGCCGTCCCCCAAAGCATGCCACTCTTATCCCTGAAACTAGTGGTCTTAGGGTGTTATGTATCGCCGTCCCCCAAGCCACTGATCTAGAACTGGGGGTGCGGATCTAGGGGCATCTGTCATCCCTAGTCCTGAACTAGGATCTGGGAGAGTTATATATCGATGTCCCCATCAGTCCTCTATATATGCACATATGTTGTCCATCAATTCCATGTATGTACAAGTTACATAATGAAGTGGGTTTTTGCTCAATGCCTCGAAAACTTAAAAAGTCATGCTATAGATTTCAAAAATGTATAAACATTATATTTAACATGAAACAGAAATCAAATATGGCTAACGCCCTATGTGCTGAAAAGTAAGTCTCGGTTCTTAAAGAATAAGTAAATAAATCAATAAGAAAAATCGGCTCGAAAAAAGAAGTGTCCACTCACTGTTTTGGAATCTATCTAACACTGGATCCATTCATCGAAGAAAATTACGGTTCATGTGGATAATCTATGATCGGAAACTTGATTAGCATATACCTTGTAAAATGAGCTTCAGAACTTAACTAAGCCTACTATTATATCAATATGTTTTAGTTACAAGGCTTATCATGCTTGTGACTTGATGGAAGGTATGAATACGAACTGATACGAGACCTATAAGGCGACCTCGAACTGGGATGGTTTAAAACTATTTTAGGGTAATTCTGGTCTTCGCGACGCAGAGCCCTACTCGTCGCAATGCTAACCATTCCAGAAACAATTATTTGCTGATTTCCAGTGCACGTCGCGATGCAAGTTTCTTGCACGTCGCAACACGTGCAAACCAGAAACAGATCTTCACAAATTTCCCAGAATGCGTCGCGACGTGTGATGATCCGTGTCGTGACGCAAGGCCAAAATTCAGGCCTAAAACCAACTTCATCATGTCCTTATGCTCTAATACACTTCCAAACTTCCATCTTTCAACTCTTATACAACAATTCCATATTCACCCATCATATAACATCATCAAAGCAATCTTTAAATTTCTTAATTCTCAAAACTCCTAATTAACTCAATACCCCAATTTTTGATTCCTACTCAACACTATCCATTTTCATACTTATATAATTATTAAACACATTTTCTAATATGCTCCTAACACTCTTATATCATTAAATCAACAAAACGTCTTAAATCAAAATTTGGATAAAATGTTCTTAACTTATTTTTATTGAATTCCACCACCCTTCAAATCCCTTATGGATGGCATACTCATCAATGGTTCATTTCCCCTCCTCTCTCATTTTCTTCTTTCTCTTTTCTCATTTTTCTTCTTTCCTCTTCTTCTTCTTCTCTTATTCCTTCACATTTTTTTTCTTTGTTTCTTCTTTTGGATTTTGGGGATACTTGAATAATACCCTTTTTTTATACTTGGCCACTTTAAGAGTAGAAAAGTGTAGAAATTTGGAGAAACTTGGGAATTTACTAAAATGTCCCTCGATTACTATTCATCTAAATTTTTAATCTGTATTTTTGGCTTACTTCTGGTTCGAAATTGGAAAAATATTCAATGTGAAAACTATAGATCTCGATCTTAGATTTCCGATGATATAAAATTCATAAAAATCGGAGTTTGTATGAGAAAGGTACATCCCAAATACCATGGGCTGTCCGAAGTGGAACATCATAGAACTTCGTGTCGGAATTTCGAAGGATTTACCGTTTATCCCCAAAGTCATTCTGTGAGTGTATTTGTGTCCCAACATAATTTATATTATGTTACCTTTGTCTCGTAATACAACGGTACTACAATATATTAGTAGTAGTGACTATCGATTGTTACACCCACTATTGCGTGATTTGAATCCTCTCATATAGTTCTCTTCAAGAAATACAAACACTTTTTTATCTTTTGAACTATCGAAGAATTTACCCCTAGTATCCTTAAGATAGCCTACAAATAGACACACCTTTAAATGTGGTTCCAAACTTGTAGCCTTGTTCTTTAGCATATGTACTTGATATTTCTACATGCGCAAATATTGTAAACTAGCTTTGCGACTGCTTTACAACTCTAAGGGTATCTTAAGAACAGACTTAGATGGAACTATGTTAAGGATATATACCGGTGCATTTAATGCATATGCCCGGAATGAACTAGGTAATAAACTGTCATTAAATATTTATTTCATCATGTATAGAGGTTCAATTTCTCATTTCGATAACATCATTATGTTGTGGTGTTCCAGGTGTTGTGAGTTGAGATATTATCCCATGCTCAACCAAGAATTCCTCAAATTCATTGTCGAGGTATTCTCCCCCACAATCTGACTGTAGAGTTTTGATGGTTTTACCTAATTGGTTCCCAAACTCCGAATGATACTCTTTGAAGTTTTCAAAGGTGACTTGTGATGCATTAGGTAAATATACACATATCTAGAATAATCGTCAATAAATGTGATGAAGTATTCATAACCACCAAGTGGCTGATTGGCTCTTATCCATTTTCCAATAAAAGGTCTCTTGGTCATTTTACCTTCTAGACAGAACTCGCAGATTGGTAATGTACCGACCTTAAACTAACTTAAAGATCCACTTCCACTTAAAGATAATGTCTATAAGTCTAAGGTGTCACATATATGTATCATCGTGAGAAATGCTTTATCGTTTAGTTTTAGATTTTTCAATCTTAAATATTTTATTATTGAGCAATGAGTTATGCGTTAATGGTATTAACTGTAATAGTCGAAGTCGTACATAATTTATTTAACTAAAATAATGATGACAAGAATGGAAATATTCTAAAATATAAGATATTTCAAATAAATTTAAAATGATTTATAAGCATAATATTGTAATATCCCGAATTATTTTAATGTGTTCGCATAAATTTATTTTTCGCGTGTGGGGTCGCTTCCGAACACGAGGATTATATTTATGGTAAAATAAACAATTTTAAGAAATAGTTATGGGATAATATTAATTTAAATTTGAGGGGTTAATTTGAAATTCATTAAATTTTTATAAATAAATCTAGATATTTATATTGTAGATATTTATAACACACATATATTTAGTTATATAACCAACACCACACAAATATATTATATATATAACATACACACGTGGGACACTTAAAAAAAAATACACACATGCACAGCAGCACACACCCACAGAGAGAGAGAGAAAGGGAGGGAAGAAAAATCGAGAGAGTGGGAGAAAGCTTGACGGGGAGAGAGACCGAGAGAAAATAAATAAAAAAAAAAAAAAGACTGGCCGGAGGGGGGAAGGCCGAAAGAACAAAGGAGAGGGTCGAGAAAGAAGATGAAGAAGGAAGAATAAAGGAGAGGGATCGAGAGAGATAGATAAAAGAAGTAGCGGTCCAGAGAAGAGACAGAGAGAAATAGATGATCGAAGGAAGAAGAAGAAGAAGAATAAAAATATGAGGGAGATTTGTGCTTTCTCAAGCTTTGATCAAGCTAAGTCTCTAACTCCTTTCTCTTATAAGTTCAATAATTTAGCATGAATTTCTCCTATTCGTTTTCGATCTCATGGTTGTCTAAACTTGGGTGTGTTATAAGTTACAAGATTAAGCATGTTAGGGCATTTATTTATGCATATAATGGCTGTATTAAAATAAATCAAGCTTTGATTTATCAAGAATTCAAAAAGCATGAATTTGGGGTTGCTTGGCCGATTGTCCAGGGCTGTGATGATTTGCTTGATGAATGTTGAGATTTGTTTGAGATCTAAGAATTTATGTTTAGCTAATTGGTTTAATTTTGGCCAAAGCGGCTTATTAAAACTTGATGGTTTTGTTTATTCTTGCATATCATTTGTAATACTAAATTGATAGTCTCAAATGAGTTCATTAGGATGAAACAGCGCAACTCAAAAGGAAAAGATCAATTGAATTGAAGAATTGGGTTGATAAAATTTATTCTGTATAATGGATGGCAATTGCTATTAAGTTTATGCGTTGAATTTTTTTATGGCCGTTTAGTGTTTATTATGTGTTTGATATTTGTTTAAACACTGCGATAATTGTGGTGGGTTTGTTTAGAGCAGTGGTGAAGTTTGGATAGGATTAGAGCCGAGGGTCATGTATATGCGTGACATAAATTTCCTGGACATTGAGTTGGATTTGATTCCTTTTTCATTGATTGATATATTATCTTTAACCACATGTTTCACAACTAATTAATTTTTGGTGATCATGGATAAGAATTTGTTTTTACAAATATTTTTATTAAGTGAGTAAGGTTATTTGGATTATCAGGTTTGGTCTCTGGTGAGGAGATTTGAACAACTGCAGAAGTATAAGCCATTTGTTTGCAGGTGCATTGTGCAGGGTGACCTTCAGATTAGAAGTGTTAGAGAGATGAATGTTTTTATAACGTTAAAGCCTAATAGTTTGAATATGAATATAGGTTCTTTTTTACGTTTGTGAAGTATGTGGTTTATATAGGAATGTGAAATCAAGATATCTTGAGGTATAAAAAGTTTTATGATGTTGATAGTCTGAATCGTGAAATATTTTGAAACATATTTTGGTAACTTGGTATTTGTTTTCTAAAAGATAAAGAAAGTGTTTCCGCCACGGTGTTTTATGTTTTTAACCCTCTGAGGTGATCGTTTATGTTACGTTCCGGGTTGGCCACCGGGGCGATCGTTACGGGTCCAGACCATCGGAAAATGGCTGGCCCATTACCCTGTCGACATGGTACGTACACTGTCCAGTCTTTGCGCGTGACTGAGCAGTGGACGATCGGTATGTATTTTGAAAACATTGCATCAAAGACTCATTCATGATTTATTCAAATTTCTGTTTTGGGGGGAAAGGGATGCATTTTGATTTGATGCATTGGACATTACTTTTGATATTTTACAATATGATGTTTTTATATGCTTTCGTCTCTCAGCGATCGTTTTATGTTTTTCTTGGTGTGGTTCCGCTGAGATGATCGGTTATTATTATGTTTCCGCCCCGACGATCGGTGTATGCATTTATGTTTTTTTTTCATGATTCATCATATGTTTCCGCCGGGGTGATCGTTAGGGTCTAAGCCATCAGAAATGGTATGACCCAAACCCTCTGTCGGCAGGGGATCGGTTTGTTCATTGTCCGATCTGTGCGCGCGATTCGGGCATTGGGCGCTCGTTTATATTTCGTCCAGTGAGTTATGCTGGATGATCGGAATGGTTTTATAATATTGAATTTTGAAACTGATTTCGTTTACAGTAAAAATGATTTTCTTAAATGTATTTTCAAACGGTTTTTGACAGATTTCAGACTACCAACATCATAAGAGCTTATAGGGCCATTTGTTACTTCTAGCTGTGTTTATAGGTGTATTGGTCAATATAAAAAGTTATGTTCATTATAGGAATATTTAGGTAGGTTTATAATTAGATGTAAATCTTATAGGTATAGTGATATTTATGCAGTTTATGAAATATGTATATAAGTCATATATTTTAGAAATCACTTAAGTTGTATGTAACTTACATTAATGCATGGTAGCATTACTGCATTTATATGCATATATGATTGATATTGTATAAATTGTATGATTATATAAAAAGAAACCTTTTGTATATGGTAGTGAATGACGATATGGTTACATATACGTGTGTATATGGTTGATGAATGATTAATAGATAGAATATTTTATAATTCCGATTTGATGATATTTCAATGAAATAAAAAGAAAGATAATTATGATAAATAACCAAATTAGATTAAGAAAGAGTAAGTAGTGTTTGAATTTTTCAGGTTGGTGACCAGACCGGTCAACCACAAGTGTTGGAGCTTGACGAGCCAGATAGCAGCGTTGCAGTCAGCCAGTCACCAGGTATGGGAGTAAAGAATCCAGTTGTATAAGTCTAATTGTTAAGTAATTGATTTGTGTTGTATAGTTGTAAAAGTTTTTGATTACACGTATTTTCTGGGCATGGGAGCCCAATTATATTTTGTCTTGAGTTGTTTATGTTAATGGTATATTGTCTCTGGGCCCTCTAGATTGTATAAAGGTGTTGGACTTTGATCCAGGTTGCATGACTTTTAGTAGAGGTTATGCTGAATGTTTGTCAGAGTCAGAGGCTTATGGAGGCAGGATTAGCCTGTCTCCTGCCGGTAGCATCCTATCCTAGGCGGGATGTTACAAATACGTAAAGAGAATTCAATTCATCAGGGCTTATGATATCTAACACTGAAAATAAGTAAGTAAAGTAAGCTTATTAAGTGTAGGGACCTCGATAAAACTTAATAAAATATGGTGTCCAAAAGTTTAATTACCAAACGATTTGGGCCAAAAGTATAATTATACAAAAGTTAAAATTTTCCAAAAAAATTCTTTCCACTTTTAAAGCCCAAAGAAGCCCCAAAATGAATGAAAAATCAAAGCCCAAATATAGTGAAAATTTGGCCCTCCTTTAGGTAGAAAGAAAAATAAAAATCTAGAAAATTATCAAGCTTTCTTTCATAAGTATAAAATGGTAATGATAATAATTAAAAAAAAAAAAACCATTTTCTACTCACCAAAATGACATAGAGAAGATGAGAAAGAGAGAAAAATCCAGCGAATTTTAAGGAGAAAAGAAGTGGAAGAAAAGGAAGAAAGCAAAATCCATCGGTGAGTAGATGGTTTTGGATTAACATGTAAGTAAATTTGATTTATTGAGCTTTAAAATTACTCTTCATGATTAGGTTATAGTATTTTATGTGTTATGGATGGTAATATGATGGTATATGTTTATGGAGTATTGAATTTGATGATTAAAAGTTATGGGGAGCTCTTTCTTGCCTTAAAACCGAATTGGAAGTGTGCATGTACAATGTGTGATGTTTTATGAATAACGTGAGTTCTAGAGATCAGATTAATAAATCATAAATTTCTATAAATATTAGATACAATAAGAACTAATATAGTCAAATATCAAAAAAATTTATGCAAACATGGATTTGTAATAAAATTTGGAATTCAGGATTTTGTTCTTGGAACGTAATCTTTACATATTATATTGTTGTGATAATAAAATGATTTCTATATCTCCAAATAGGAAATCGTAAATTTTTATGGAAATTAGACATAATGAAAGTTAATATATCCATAAATCAGATTTTTTTCATGTTGATTTGAATTTATAGTAAATTTTAAAATTTTACAGTTCTACGTACATCTATGTTTAATCTGGACAGGTTGTGTTATTTGAGTTATAAGATGAGTTCTGGACATCCATTTAGTAAACCGTAAAAATTCTTATGAACTAGACATAATAAAGTGCAAATATTCAAATATTAGAATTTTTCAATAGAAGATCAATTTATGGTGGAATTAGTAAATTGGGTATTTTGCTATGATGCCTGAATTCTATTGCCCTGGACAACGTGAACTAATTTGGTTATATGACGAATTTTATAAAAGATAATGTTTTATGCTATAATTTTTAAGAGTTTTACAGATATTTCAGTTTTAGAAGAATTTTGAAGAAAGTGATTTTCAAACGCGTATCTCTGAAATAATTTTCAAAGACTTTCATTTCACTCAATTGATGTTTTCTTAATAATATATATGTGTGCGCGCACGCCTTTACGTTTTACATTATCCACACTGAATATTGTAAAATACCCACCCTTACCATACCAATTATTTTACAGGATTCCCAGAGGACGAGCTCGTGAAGATGTATAATGATTTGTAGTCACTAGGGTGTTTTGGGTCATCTAGTCAGGTTTAGTTTACATTGTAAAGTTAGAGTCGAGTTATGTAAAGTTAAGTAAAAGTTATTTATAGTTGGAACGGAAGTGTATGCCATGACCAGAAAGTGAATATATAGATTAAATTTTTAATATTTATGCTATAGCGTATGTGACTTATGCTAGAGTCTTGAGTTAAAATGTAGTGTGTAATAAAATAATAGATACATATAGAAAAAGAGTACAGAGGCTTAGGGTGATAGGGTAACTTATCGCCTGTTGGTAGCATCTCTAGATGAGCGATGTTACAAAGTTGGTATCAGAGCATGGTGTAGGGGTCAATGACTGCAATGGGTAGAGGATTGGGGTCTTGTATGCGCAGTATATCCGGGATATTTGTATGAGAGACATTACCTCTCCAATATCCGATCCTACGAGTACGTCTTCATGTTTCCTAGGTAAATTAACGAAATCCCTGATAGATATCTGAATGTTTCTTCTATGATATGCTTCTGTTAGATTACTATCTATTCTTCATGATGGTACTAGTTACGTGGTTCTGATGGCGTTCATCCCATACCTATTTCAAAATAGGTCCTTTGGGCATCTTATGGACGTAAGCCGATACCTATGCCTAAAACTTTAGTTCCAGATACAATTAGTTTGAAAATAATAATAATAATAGATAGTACTAATGCTCTGAAGAAGTGTAATGAAGTTAGGTTGTATCTCCTGATCTCAAAACGTAAAAAGCCAAAAAAGATAATGAAACTAGGTTGATCTATTAGAGCAGATGATATAATATATTCAAAAAAAGTCTAGAAAATGGAGCTAGCGAGAGCTGTAGAGATATGTAACAAGAAGTCAACTAATCATTTTATATGGGGCTTACATAACTTCTTTAGCTACAATAATAATGACAAGAATGAAAATATTCTAAAATATAAAAGATTTCGAAATAAATTTAAAACAATTTATAGGCATAATACGTAAAGAGAATTCAATTCATCAAGGTTTATGATATCTAACATCGGAAATAAATAAATAAAGTAAGCTTATTAAATGTAGGGACCTCAGTGAAATCTTAATAATATATGGTGGCCAAAAGTTTAATTACCAAAAGATTTAGGACAAAAGTATAATTAAGAAAAGTTGAAACTTTCCCAAAAATTTCTCTGCACTTTTAAAGCCCAAAAGAAACCCAAAAATAAATGAAAAATTAAGCCCAAATAGAGTGAAAATTCGCCCCCCTATAGGTAGAAAGAAAAAGAAAATTATTGAAAATTATCAAGCTTTCTTTCATAAGTATAGAATGGTAATGATAATAATAATAATAATAATAAAATCATTTTCTACACACCAAAATGACATAGATAAGAGGAGAAAGGGAGAAAAATCCAGCAAATTTTAAGGGAAGAAAAGACGAAGAAAATGAAGAAAGCAAAATGCAGTGGTGAGAAGATAGTTTTGGATTAGCATGTAAGTATATTTGATTTATTCAGTTTTAAAATTAATCTTCATGATATGATGGTGTTTGGTTATGGAGTATTAAATTTGATGATTAGAAGTTGTGGGAGCTCTTTCTTGCCTTGAACCCAAACTGGAAGTGTGTATGTACAATGTTTGATGTCTTGTGAATAACATGAGTACTAGAGATCGGATTAATAAACCATAAATTTCTATGTAAACTAGACACAATAATGACTAATTTAGTTAAGAATCAGAATTTTTCATACAAGCAAGGATTAGTAATAAAATTCAGAAATTAGGGTTTTGTTCTTGGAACATAATCTGGACAGATTATATCATTTTGATAATAAAATGAGTTTTATATCTCCAAATAGGAAACCGTAAATTTCAATGCAAACTAGACATGATGAATTTAATATATTCAAAAATTAGAATTTTTTTTATGTTGATTTGAATGTATAATAAATTTCATAATTTTACAACTCTACACCTAGGTTCAATCTAAACAAGTTGTGTTATTTGAGTTATCGGATAAGTTCTAGATATCCGTTTGGGGAACCATAAAAATTATATGTGAACTAGATATAATAAGGCCCAATATATTTAAAAATTAGGATTTTTCAATAGAATACCAATTTATGGTGGAGTTGGAAATTAAGGTACTTTGTTCTGATGCCTAAATTCTAATGCCTGGACAACATGAACTAATTTGGTTATAACTCAAGTTTTAGGTATCCGTTTGATAAGCCGTAAAATATTACAAGAACTAGACATGTCATAATAGTGGAAAATTAGAATTTTAGAATGTAAGATGGAATTATAGTAAATTTTGGAATAAAGATGTCTTGTATGTAACTTGGTTTTGTCTACCCCTAAACGATATGTATTAAATCGGTTATAATTTGAATTTAAGAAAACGAAATCAAGATCTGTAAAATTATTCATAAACTAGACACATAGAGGGTTCTATGATAAAATTTTCAACCCTACATCCAATACCAATTGATCACCGCGAATTTGTGAAATTAGTCGATGTTCAGTGAATTTATAAACATTAAAATAGAATTTGAATTTTGATATCTTAACTTGCGTAACTCAAAGTAAAAATCCAGAAAATTCGTAGGAATCCTAGACGACCTAATTTCAGTAAGGAATGATATTGCATGCATGACATGATTCGTGTTAAGTAAGACAAGCAATAAATACCATTTGTTCTAACATAGTAATGAACGTGTAGAGATCATCATTGGAAACGATTATAGGTGTTCCGAGATTGGAATTGGATTAGCGCTAAAACTGTGTGTAGATACAATACTTGTCTATTTTTTATAATATATTTGCTATATTCGAGTTTGGTTTTACCTGAGCTATCTGTGATGATTTGGACATGTTCGTGACTTTTATTTTCAAAATGAATTAAGAATATTTGATTTAAGTTAAGAGTTTTGATATATTTTGATGATCTAATATGGCTTTTGACAAGTATAGTTATGTTTTGAGATATTTTGATTAAGTGTTTTGTTAAAGTTTATTTATGGAATTGACATATAATTTTAGAATTGACGGATACTTTGGAATTAACGGATATAACAGAGCATAAGCACATGACAGATATAGATTCATGACCTGGGGGATAGTGTAATGTAACGCCTTTAGATCCTAATTTCAATGACATGGGAGACACTGAGACGTAAAGCCGCATTTCACTAGTTATTCTCGCCCCATATGTCACATTCTTGGGGATATAGGATGACTATTTAGGTGTCTTGGGGGACAGTGAGACGTAACGCCCCTAGACACCAAAAACTCGATTGAGTGATTCCCAGATTCATCCAGTTGAGTTGGATCTGTAATATCCCCGAATCTGGGAGATGTCACCAGCAGGGGATAACAGTACTAACCTAATAAGCCTCTGACCAACTACCCATAATATATACTAATACACTTTTCTTTATTTGACTATATTTAGTATGAGACCGTAGCCCAACTTGAAAACACTGAAAACAACATAAAATACTTTATTGCTCATAACTGTATACTTAAATATACTTCTTTTTACAACACTTTAATGGACACTTATAATGACTTATACAACACTAATGTATGCATGCGACTTTACTTTGACTCTAACTGGACTCTTATGCTCTCTGACTCTGAACCGGTGGACTCCAAACCCTAGTGACTGCATCAGTATCCGTCCTCCCGAGCTCGTCCTCCAATAAAAACCTGCAACCATAGAAAACTGGGAGTGGGGGGTTATATCGCTATTTTATCTAAGTGAGTGGACAAGAAAACTGAAATACTCGAATCAAAACATTAGGTTTTTAAAACTAAAGTTTCAGAAAATCACTTCTTATGAAATCTCTTTTCTGAAATCTCCATCTGAAATCTCTTTAATAAAACTTTTCTTTCTGAAAACTGCTTTTAAATTATTGGTTTCTAAAAACTATTTCTAAGTCTAGTTTCTGAAAACTGCATTTCTGAAAATCTGATAACTGTGAGCTGCTCAACCTTGACGTATGAGGGCGTTACGTATCGCCGTCCCCCCATACGCCTAACTGTAGCCAGCAGTGCAAATCCATGACTTTGGGGCATTACGTATCGCCATCCCCCAAAGCATGCCACTATTGTCTCTGAAACTGGTGGTCTTGGGGCGTTACGTATCGCTATCCCCCAAGCCATAATCTAGAACTGGGGGTGCAGATCTATGCTACCACCCAAGCCCTGAAACTAGAGTCTAGGGGAGTTACGTATCGCCATCCCCTAGCCCTGCTCTAGGATCTGAGGGCGTTACGTATCGCCGTCTCCTCAGTCCTCTACATGTGCAAATGTCTCGGTCCGTCAATTCCATACTGTCTCAAGTTACATATTAGGGTGAGTTTTTGCCTCATGCCCCGAAAACATAAAATTTATGCTTCAAATCTCAAAATGGTATCAAACATCTTCTGAAAACATTTATTTCTTAATTAAAACTCAAATCATAACTATTTATGAAATAATTCTAAAAATAAAACATTCTAACACCCTAAAGTAGGAAAGTAAATCCGATATCAAAACTAAATAAATAAAACCAGTTTGAGAAAAGAGGTCCACTCACAGTTTTTGGAATCTGGCTGGTACTGGATCCTTTACCGAAGGAAGTTGTGATTCCTGTAGATAATCTAGGGTCGGAAGCTTAATTAGTATGTAAGTTGTAATAATGATTATCGGAAATTAGCTAAACTAAATGGTGTATCATCATATCTTGTTTATAAGGTTTATCGTGCTTATGTCTCGATGTAGGATATGCATATGAACTGATACGAGACCCTTAAGGTGGCCTCAAGCATGCTAGAAAGGAACATGGGTGGCTTAAAACTGATTCGGGCCATATATTGAACTCGTGTCGCGACACAAGTCAGGGCGTGTTGCGACGCGTATGAACCAGAAACGTGCCCAGATTTTTCTCTTGCGCGTCGTAACGCGACCTAGAAAACCATGATTCTGTTTTTGCTTCCCTAAGCTCATCCAATGCACAAAACTTCCACTTAAACTTCATATAAACACATCCACACTAAAAACCAATATACAAATCATCATGTAACATCCAATTTCACATCTACTAAACCACCAATTCATCATCAATTCAATTCTTAATCCATCACATACACTTTACCAAATTTTACCCAAAACTTCACAAATTTGGATTCATCAACTTTTCCTTTGTTTTATTTGTCAAAAATCATACTATCATCATCACAACCAAGTTCCCAACACAATATAGGCATTAACTCATCAAAACTTAAGAGTTCATAATTTGGGTCATGAATTCTTACCTCTTTTCTCTTGGTTTTCTTCACTCTCTAAACTCTCCATTGATGTTCATCTTCTTTTCTTTTCTTTCTTCTTCTTCTTCTTTTCTCTTCTCCCTTTTTTTTTTCTTCTCTCGACCTCTTCATTTCTTTCTTTTCCAATTGCTTCAAATTTTAGGTATTTGTGAATAGTATGCTCTTATATACTAGGGCATTTTTGTTATATGGAAATATGGAGAAAAATTTGAGATTCTTCCATTTTGACCCCGAAATCACTATTCATCAAGATTTTGACTTGCATTTTTGACAAGCTTCTGGTCCGAATTTTGGAAAATATTCAACACAGAAGTTGTAGGTCTCGATCTCAGATTTTTGATGATATAAAATTCATAAATATCAGAGTTCATATGAAAAAGTTACGACGCAAATACCATGGGCTCTCCAAATGGAACACTGTACAGTCTCGTCCCGGGACTTCGAGGAAATTTCCGATTGTCCCTAAAGTCATTCCATGAGTATATTTGAGTCCCAATATAATTTATTTTATGTGCCTATGTCTTTTTCGAAACAGTACAGTTGTATAAGTAGTAAAAACTACCGGTCGTTACAAATTCTCCCCTCCTTAAATAGGATTTGTCCTCGAATCCTTTTTAAACTTGAGAGCTCACCACAGACCCATGGGTTCACGGCCTCGCTCCAGACCATCAGCCTTAACTGACTTCATACTCGAAACCATCTTGCTTTACCTGCTAGAACTCTTACTTCCTTGTAATCTTGGCTTCTGTTTCATACCTTGTACTTCTAAATTCTTAATTGAGAGGGGGACTCTTCATCCTATTCCTATAACTTCTGCTGGTTACTTTACACTACGGCCATGCTAAAATCCTTATGATGCACCAAGTAGCCTCATTCCTAAATCTTTCATTATACTTTATTTATTCTAGCTCATTTCCCGCATAAGTTATCAGTTTTGAATGATTATAGGTTCGTGGGTTATGTCCACTGCTTCTATTTCAAGACTTCTTATATTTATTCCATAAAAAGATATTTTTAGGAACCTCTTTACTAAGAAATACATGCTCTTTTACGTATTCCGCAAAACTATTGGGCTAGGTTTTCAACTTTACTTACGACTCTTCTATCTCTGTAAGTATTTTCACTTTTCTAACTGGCTTCTTTTACTTTGGGTTTGACTCCGGAAGATATATACATCCATCTTCGTACTAGGCTGCTTACCAGTTCCTCGCTACGATTCTCTTCCCTATGCTTATCTGTATAACTTAGGTTCTTGCGGTGCAAGGTCTGACTCCTTATATACCATTGTCCTCTATTATTGTTCATCTAATGGGTTTGTATTAAGAAATTTGGGTCTGGTAGTTTCACTGAGAGTTGAACTGTATGCACATTTCTACTTAAGCTCCACTTTTGCTATAGACCGTTGGACAGTTATGACCCATATCGTCACTATTTGTACAGATCATGGTGTTGTTGTACAAATTAACTATGTGATAAAGGAAATTGATCTCTTATCATTTGTGATTAGATCACCAAGATGTATAAATGATAGGAGGTCCTTATGATTAGTTCCTGGATTGAGATGATATGAGACAATATCAATCCACGAAGGTTTAATCATTAAATATCCCTAGTCAGAGTATTATCGAGATATGACATCGATAATGCGTAAAAGACTAGTATTACACTTATGCGCGTTGTGAGGGCATAACGACATAGTTCTCATATATTTAGGTATAGGATACTCATGCAAGTGTAGTAGGAGGTTGTGTTTTACCGATGGTACGAAAAACAGCTTCGCTCTGGATAAACCCCTCGGAATTCCATTAGTAGTATGACTATGTGTCTATGGAAGTCCGAATCAGGGTAGGTGTATTTGGTTTTAACCTGAGACTTGCACCGCTAATACTTGCGACAATCAATGTACTTTGGTTTTGGTCGTCCAGGGCTTTAACAGGTTGTGTGTATGCCTCTACTGGGTATATTAAGAATCGTAGTGTGTTGGGTGTGATGTCAAGACGGAAGTATCACTCCAGTCATAGTGGAGATGATGGTCACGTAGGATATGGAACTGGTTCTCTTATGTACTGCAGTCATCGGGATAAAATGACTAGGTCATGTTTATCCGATTATAGAGACTAGTTACCAGAGATCCAATATGTGCTTCGTACGGGGCAGACACATTTCAAGCCCCAGGCCTAGCACGTGACATCTGATATTGGATTGAAATACGCAATACTACGTATACTACGCCTGATATAGATCACCATATTCCTGTAAGGATATTTCTGGAGAATTGGGTAGGCATGGCGCTTTGCTAGAAGCCAACCTTATCTTATAAATCGGTAAAAACATAGTACTAGGTACGTACATGTTCGGATAGTCTGACGACCGGATTTAATGCCAACATATCCGGGGATCTCATGGGTCGCTTCCCGAAGATTCACCGATGACGTATGACTCGCACTTAATTAATCTGGGATTAATTAGATGAGAGATAAAATTAATCTAGGATTAATTACGGAGATATTTTATATTGGATAAAATATCATTTAAAGAGAGAGAACGATTAATTTGGAATTAATCGATAAAATAATATATTCGATATATTATACGAAATTGGATATCGATGCGGAATTGAAATTAGATTTTAATTCGGGCGAACGAGTTAATTTAGAATTAATTCGTTAGCGACGTGAATAGTGATTTCGCTAGGCATAATCATTTAATTACGTCGCAACGGAAAATTTGTTAATTTGGAATTAGCGAACCCGAGCCCGGGAATGTTTGCGAGCGCACTCGCATTTCGAATTCGAGTGCAGCCCGCAAGTCACATCAACCGTCAAATCACTAGTCAATCGATTGATGTGACAACTTGTCACTTTTGATGTGATTGATAGTAGTTGTTAGAAGTTGTTGGTTGGCATTATTGTTTGACTTTTGAAAAGCCAAATTTTTGTTGTAAATCAATTAATTGATTTTTAGAAAATCAAATAAAGTGTATTAGATACACAATTGTAACCAACCAACACAATACACTCTCTCACTTCTTCTCTTCTCTCATTCACGCCCAAGGGGCTGCAGTTTTCCTCTTCTATTTTCTGCCAAAAACCGTGAGCATGGAGAAAGAAAATGATGATTTTGTTGCAAAATCAAGAGTGCTAGCACACATGAGAGTCATCCCAAGGTGATAGGGAAACCCACTTGTGAGCAAGGAATCACCAAATGAAGCTTGGAGCTCAAAAGTTGATGATTGCCGAGAACACCATAGAGGACAAAACTGCTCACTGCCGAGAGCTACTTAGAGGGAGAAAATAATTTTTGTTCTTCACCGCATCGCCTCAACCGATCGATGTAAGTATTCCAAAACTTCTTCGTGTATTCACATGTTGTTTCTTGCTTGATAATCGATCCTCGGGACCTTAGAGAATCCCAACAATGGTATCAGAGCGAGTTAAAAGCATGAAATATGAATTTAGGGTTAAAATTGGGTAAATTGATTTTGAGCATGATTTGGTTAAATTAATTGATTGAGTATGCTTAAATGATGTTTAATTGAAGTTTGATTGGATCAATTTCATGAAATATTGTTTGGAACAATTTTTGCCCAAAATTGAGGCTTGGCCGAGAATGATGTGCCCTAATATGTCTTGGAATTTTTTATTTTTGATTCATTGGATGAGTTGGAATCATGTTGGGAATGTTGATTTAGGATTTAATTGGATTGAATTCGGAATTGATTTGAAAAACCCTATATTGCCGAGACAAAGGAAGCATGAAATGGGTTTGATTTTTGATCAATTGTGTTAGACACTAATTGTTGTTAATGAGCATGATTAATTAGGCTAATTGGTGTTTTGGAAATATTGATTTGGGTAATTAATTATGCTATATACTTTGGTTAATTAAATTGTGAAATTGGAATTTTTGTGATTTAATTAATTGGGCTAATTTTGGAAATTGGGCTTTAAAAGTTGTTATTGGGCTTGGTTGTACCAAGATGGGTTTATGGTAAATTGGTTGGATCCAATTGGGCCAAAAATCGTTTACATAAAGTCCAAATGCGACTAATGGACCTTTAACTTTAATTGGGCCTAATGGGCCTAAATTGGTTTCTAGGCTTATGGGGTTATTCCTTGATTGGGCTTTGGTTATTTGGTTTGACCCAATTTGACCAAAAGTCCACGCCTTAAAGAAATTAATTAAAAGCCCATTGGACTTTAATTAAATAAACATTGGATGTTAATCGGGCTTTGAGACCCGTAGCGATTAGATTTAGAATCTAAGTGGTAAAGGTTTGTTAATAAAGTGTAATATTTAATTTGAAATTAAATAAATGAATTAGTATTAAATACAAATTAAATTGGATTTAATTTTGTAGTTTAATTTAATTCTAGAATTCGTACTTTGAGTACTTATTCGCAAAACGAGTTTGACTCGCGCAAAATCAAATCGTTGTTTGAACATTGGATGGTCACTAATATCAGATTAATTAATTGGATTAGATTGATTGATAACATGCTTGTGTGAATACATGGTTACGATGCATGAATAATGTATATCGGATGGATATTAGATGGGTGGGGCAATTTTAGAAATTGTTGTAATAAATTTAGAATTTATTAATTGGACCTGCGTGTCCAGCCTATTACCTCATTTCTCTTTGTATTTCTCTTCTCACCTATTCCCCTCAATGTAAATGAGGTTTCTTTAGAAGTGTTATGTAATAGGTAGAAGTAATACTTGTGCTAGCGGGAGAGAGGAAATAGAGAGATTTGTTCTAGGAACAATGTGTTAAGTATCCATCCGCATATCATTATTATTTTATTTACGCACCTTATTATGTGTTTAGAATGCATGTTTAAGGGTGTATGATGATGAGACCTTAACAAAGATAATAAATTGGTTGCCAATTTTCACGCGAAAAACCCTCACAAAATATTAAGCATTTTTCCTTCCATTGAGTGATTCTTACTCAAGATCCAAGACTGGCATTGGTTTGTTGGCCAAAGTCAAGGCCTTTGTCCGTCGATGATGTGTTTGAATCATGAGAGCTTTGTTCCATATTGGTGTCTTGTCCAAGTTGTGATTTGTTGGCCAAAGTCAAGATCACTTCTTGTCCATCGACATTGATTATGAAGCTTTCCAAGGTCAATGGGTCACGCTTGACTGGGATCACTAAGTTTGTTGTGCCAAAGCCAAGGCTTAGTTGATTCAGAGGAAAAAGATTAGGTAATATATTGGATATATTGGCATATATAAGATATATGTTTCGGACTTAGATGTCCACCTACTGGATCTAGGAATTGGATGGGATCCAATTGATCTTAGAGATCTACCTAGTTTATTATCATACAATTTGTTGGCCAAAGTCAAGATTGTGTGACATTTAACGGGATCCTAGCCCATTAGGAAACACGGTTTCCCGAGTACTCAACAGAGGGTTAGAGGCTCGTCGAAAAATAGTGGGCGGCAAGTATTAAATTTGCAATATTCGTTTAGTAACTTGCCATACGCGCTCATTCAAATTATTCGTCAAATAAATTAAATGTTAGTTGGACTAATATTTAAATCGTTGTTTTAATAAACAGTTGGACTGTATTGAAACTATTTCATTTATAGTTGATTATATAATTGGATTATAGTAATCAATATATTTGATTTAATTAATTATAGTTGATTTTATAATTAGATTATAGTAATCAATATAATTGAATTTAATCTATTAAATTATAGCTGATTATATAGTTAGACTATAGTAATCATTATAATAAATAGTACCTAAAATCGTTGATTAAATAGTTGGACTATAGAATCAAGATAAAAATGAAAGATTAGTGTTTAAAACATAATCCTAGGGAAAATATATTTAAACGACTTTAATTTTCAAATTGGGAATATAATTTCAGGATGGTCCTGAAAATTAAGAAGTTACTTTATTTGATAAAATAAACATCTTAGGCCTAAGCCCGGAGTTAAGCAAATAGTAGAGCATGATATTTGGAATATTCAGGTGATGATAACTTTAGTGCTTAATCCGTTATGCTTGCCAAATAGACTCCTTAATTTCTTAGTCAAAACTAAGGATTAGATCCTTAAAGTATGATAATGAAATTGAAGGATCTTCATAGATCTATTTTTAGATCTTAGAAGTACTAAATTGCAATAGTAAACTCTTGGAGAGTTAATGGCTATACTCAAGGAGACAAAGCCAAAGTTTGCAATAAGGCAAGAAGCGCAAGGCGCGCACCTTACTTCAACATCCCAGAAGGCCAAGGCTTGGCCAAAGGCTTCTGGGGTGTAGAAAAGGGCAAAGGCAAAATAATTATAATCTTATGGGAAGATAAATGACATATCCCAAAATGTCTGCCTAAATTATGGCAAACGGGATCGCGGAAGCGTGACTGCCGTATGGACAAGGTAGACATGAAGGAATTGAAGACGGTGCAAGGCTCCGACTTCAAATATGTTTGTCATAATTATGTTCGCTACTAGTATTAAAATTGGATTTAAATACTTAGTATGGTACATAAATATGTACTGGTGTGCAGAATGTGCTATGAGCAGGATATTGACTTCAGATGAGATAAATCTACAAATAGAAACGGGACGAAAGTCGCTGTTTTAACTGTAGATACCTAAGTTTAGGAACTACCTTCAGGTGTGTACTTAAATTAGGAAACTGTTACAATGTAACTAGTTTGACTAGATACATTATCTCTATATCAGGGTTTAACCCGTTGTGGGTATACCTTTATATTTTAGAACACTCAAGTGTTTTATTTTATAAAGATGATATTGTGATAAACACATTAGATGTAAATAACAGTATTTATATTTTGAATATAAATATATCTCAAACATATAACATGACAAACAAATAGCTCAAACTGATTTATTCAGTTGAAACTTAAGTGGCATTGATGTCTGGGACACAATTAAACAAGACTCGTATATCCACACTTTTAAAGAGTGGATACTAGGACAAATTTGATTCCATTCAAATAAAGTCTACGAATCTAGTTTATTAGGCAAAGTGCCTAAAACACCTTTACTTGGTAAAAATGCAAAATGCCATTGATCTGTTAGCCCTAGTTCATAGTGAAGCAAGTGGGCCCATATATAGCTAGGCTAGAGATGGATATGAATATTTCGTGACCTTTACGGATGTGGCATCGCGTTATGGTTATGTGTTTCTTTTGAAACACAAATCGGAAACCTTTAAAGTTTTGACACGAAGTAGACAAACAAATCGGCTAAAGTATTACGCCGTCACGGTTAGACCATGATGAAAATACTTAAGAAATAAGTTTCTCATATACTTGAAAGAGTGCAGTATTCTTTCAATGAGGACTCCTCATGGAACACGTCAATTTAACGGTGTATCCGAACTGAGAAACCAAATTTTGTTGGACATGATAAGGTTAATCATGAGTCACTCTGAGCTACCATTTCCTTCAACGGATACGCATAAACAGTGCAAGAACTTATTTTGAATAAGGTTCCATATGAATCTGTTTGACAGATTTCATATTAGATATAAACAGGAAAGAAACCGTGTTTTCTAATTCCTGAAGATTTGGGAATGCTAGGCATATGTTTGGATGATACCAAACTGGAACCCAAATCGGATAAGTGCCTAATAATGGTTATCCTAGGGAAACCAAAGTACAGTACTTATACAACTCACAAGAGAATAATTTAATTGTTGCTCACCATGCGGTTTTCCTAAAAGGAATACCTATATGCAGTGGTAAGTGGGAGGATAGTAAAACTCGATGAAAATCAGAGTAATACTATTCCAGGCACCGATTCCTAATGGAACACAAATAGTTCATCAGGGATGATACTATACCAATAATCTTCGAATACACAAGAACCGCGTAAGTCGGAGAGAGTCAGAAAACAACCTGGGGTATGGGTTTCTGATCTCACCTCATAAAGATGTCAATCTTATTGAGGAATACGAACTGACTATGTATGAGGAAGTGATACAAGGTATCGACTCCCTATTAATGGAAAAGTGCCATGATATCCGAAATGGATTCCATGTATACCAACTATGTTTGGAAACTAGTTGATGTACCGCAAGGCATTGTGCCTATTGGTACTATATGTGTCTTCAAGGAAGACATACATGGAAGGCAACATACCAACGTACTAAGTTAGGCTTGTAACGAAAAGGTATCGTTATCAACATTGTATCGATAATGACGTAACCTTTTACTTGTTGCCACAGTAAATCCATTTGGATAATGCTTGCAAATGTTGCATGTTTCATTTATGAGATATGGCAGCTGAACAAGAAAACCACTTTCCTTAACGGAAACCTTTCGGAGGATGTTTACAACATCCTGTCGATTTTGTCGTACCAAAACTAGCAAACAAGGTTTGCAGGTTATTCGATCCATGGATGGATTGAAGCAAGCATTGAGTTCTTGGAATTATCGTTTTGATGTAATCATAATAGTGTATGATTTAATTCAAAACGAAATGATTCTTGTGTATATAAGGAGGTTAGTGGGAGCGCACTGACATAAATGTCCTAAATAATAATAATATATCATTTCTTGGAAATGATATTCCCATAAAAACAATCGGTGAAAGCTTGGCTTTCATGAAAAATTCTCCGTAGAAATCTTGGGAGAAACAACCTTTATTCTAGGAATAAAGATCTACTGAGATAGATTTAAAGTTGTTAATACTCTCCGAGAACTCGTACATTGATAAATGTACGTGACCTGGTGTCTCATACGCTTTGAGCATATGGAGTCACAATCAGGCCAATCCAAGTGATAGTCACTGGATTGAAGTTAAGAAAATCCTTTAGTATCTTAGAGAACTAAGGATGATGTCTTAAACTATGGAGAATGAGAACTTGAAGTGACTAGGTTCACTGATGCAAGTTTCCAAATCGAAAATAACGGTACTATAAAGTTTGAATAACGGAACAGTGAGCTGGAAAACTTCCAAGCAAGATACTGTTACCGAATAAACAACTAAAGTGGATTATTGCTGCAGCTGGGGCAGCAATAGAAGACTTCTGGGTCAATAATAAATCTAATTGGATTAGAATAGTTCTGTTAGCAGCTGAGCTAGGCTACAGCGCAGGCTAAAGAATTAATGGTCTCATCAACGATCCAGATATATACTTCGATATTCATCTGATTCATTCGGATCATACATCGTGGCGATGAGATGATCGTATAAATCGCATGAGATGATAATCATGCAAATCCGCTGACGAAAGTATTTTCTCAGTAATTTGAGCGAACCGTACATAGTTCGGGTGTAGGACACTTGAGTGACTGGCTATAGGCCAAGTGGGAGATTGTTGGACAGTTATGACCCATAGCGTCACTATTTGTACTGATCATGGTGTTGTTGTACAAATTAACTATATGACAAAGGAAATTGCTCTCTTATCATTTGTGATTAGATCACCAAGATGTATAAATGATAGGAGGTCCTTATGATTAGTTCCTGGATTGAGATGATATGAGACAGTATCAATCCACAAAGGTTTAATCATTAAATATCCCTAGTCAGAGTATTATCGAGATATGACATCGATAATGTGTAAAAGACTAGTATTACACTTGTGCGCGTTGTGAGGGCATAACGGCATAGTTCTCATATATTTGGGTATGTGATACTCATGCAAGTGTAGTAGGAGGTTGTGTTTTATCGATGGTACGAAAAACAGCTTCGCTCTGGATAGACCCATCGGAATTCCATTGGTAGTATGACTATGTGTCTATGGAAGTCTGAATCAGGGTAGGTGTATTTGGTCTTAACCTGAGACTTGCACCGCTAATACTTGCGACAATCAATGTACTTTGGTTTTGGTCGTCCATGGCTTTAACAGGTTCTATGTACACCTCTGCTGGGTATATTGAGAATCGTAGTGTGTTCGGTGTGATGCCAAGACGGAAGTATCACTCTAGTAATAGAGGAGATGATGGTCACGTAGGATACGGAACTGGTTCTCTTATGTAATGCAGTCATCGGGATAAAATGACTAGGTCATGTTTATCCGATTATAGAGACTAGTTACCAGAGATCCGATATGTGCTTCGTACGGGGCAGACACATTTCCAGCCCCAGGCCTAGCACGTGACATCCGATACTGGATTGAAATACGCAATACTACGTATACTATGCCTGATATAGATCACCATATTCCTGTAAGGATATTTTTGGAGAATTAGGTAGGCATGGCGCTTTGCTAGAGGCCAACCTTGTCTTGTAAATCGGTAAAAACGTAGTACTAGGTACGTACGTGTTCGGATAGTCCAACTACCGGATTTACTGCCAACATATCCGGGGATCTCATGGGTCACTTCCCGAAGATTCACCGATGACATATGACTCGCACTTAATTAATCTGGGATTAATTAGATGAGAGAGAAAATTAATCTAGGATTAATTACAGAGATATTTTATCTGGGATAAAATATCATTTAAAGAGAGAGAACAATTAATTTGGAATTAATCGATAAAATAATATATTCGATATATTATACGAAATTGGATTTCGATGCGGAATTGAAATTAGATTTTAATTCGGGCGAACGAGTTAATTTAGAATTAATTCGTTAGCGACGTGAATAATGATTTCGCTAGGCATAATCATTTAATTACGTTGCAACAGAAAATTTGTTAATTTGGAATTAGCGAACCCGAGCCCGGGAATGTTTGCGAGCGCACTCGCATTTTGAATTCGAGTGCGACCCACTAGTCATATCAAGCGTCAAATCACTAGTCAATCGATTGATGTGACAACTTGTCACTTTTGATGTGATTGATATTAGTTGTTAGAAGTTGTTGGTTGGCATTATTGTTTGACTTTTGGAAATCCAAATTTTTGGTAAATCAATTAATTGATTTTTGGAAAATCAAATAAAGTGTATTAGATACACAATTGTAACCAACCAACACAATACACTCTCTCACTTCTTCTCTTCTCTCATTCACGCCCATGGGGCTGCAGTTTTCCTCTTCTGTTTTCTGCCAAAAACCGTGAGTATGGAGAAGGAAAATGATGATTTTGTTGCAAAATCAAGAGTGCTAGCACACATGAGAGTCAGCCCATGGTGATAGGGAAACCCACTTGTGAGCAAGGAATCACCAAATGAAGCTTGGAACTCAAAAGTTGATGATTGCTGAGAACACAAAGGAGGACAAAACTGCTCACTGCCGAGAGCTACTTGGAGGGAGAAAAGAATTTTTGTTCTTCACCGCATCGCCTCAACCGATCGATGTAAGTATTCCACAACTTCTTCGTGTATTCACATGTTGTTTCTTGCTTGATAATCGATCCTCGGGACCTTAGAGAATCCCAACATAGACGGGGACGTAGGCGATTCAGTTCTGACTATAGTCCATTCTTTTCTTTATACCCTTATTTTTACTGCTACTGTAAGTCTGGTTTCGGTGCTCCTCACTGACTTGTTCTCCAAAGTCTAGTGCTGTCAAAGGTCATCACCCAATTATACGTACACATGTGATACCGTGAGGATTCACTCCATATGCTAGTTATCAACTTATCTCCTCGATTCCGTACTATTCTGATACATCTACAAAACCACCCATACCCGTGGCTTCGGCCATCCCAAACCCGTAGTGGTTTGATCAACTAAGTCTGGGGCTGGGTATTTAATGTGCTTTACGTGAACTAACACGTAAGAGATCTATGTTTGCATTTCGATTCTACGAATCCTTGTAGTTACACACTTTATCTTTACTTATTAGGTATTCTTCTACTATAGTCACTGCACCTCCACGGGTTTACTTCTAAACTATTTTTTCCTTTGCACTATTTTTGCCTTCTGATTGTCTTATGCTATATTAAGAACTCTGATGGTCTATGTCTTTGGTTCTTTATCAGAAGGATATATTGTAGGCACAGAGATACGAGACGACGCTGTCCGGGCTCGCGGCCCGTCGGTAGTACGGAGTAGCCCGCGAGGGACTAAATCGGAGAATAAAGGAGTCGCCACCCAGTGTGAACTGGGAAATGATTTAAGGCCGCACTCACCCCTCGCAAGGGAAGACCTCAAACCGTTGGGTTCGGAATGGTCCCTTACTTATGCCAATTGTAATGAACGGATTTATGCAATAATATAACCAAGTCTTATGTAGCACATGTAGGATAATTTAAACAACACACAAGTTTGCACACCCATAGACGTAAATAGAAAATGAAAGCAAATGTATAATTCTACAAACATATTAAAAAAAGAAGTGCGAGAATGTAAATAACTAATAACAATAAAAGCATTAATAATAAAAAGAGATAATTAAGTACATAATGCAAAAGGAATAACCCAAAGAGGCAAACATGCATGAAATAGGATAAAAAAGAGGTATGTCCACTACATGAGTGTTCGTGTAGCGTTCGGGAATGCGTTCGAATGAGATTACCAAAGTGGTATCTATAATGGCATGAACACGTGCGTGAATGTTTCTGAAGCGGTACGTGGAGTTGTATCCCAAGTACAGACCGAACTACCATCCATTCGGATTCGGCTACAAAATTTATGTCTGGGTTTCCATCCGATATACCACGAGAGGCAACACTCAAACATTAACATAGAATGAATACGAAGGGATAAATGAAAAATAACAAACAAAAAAGGTGAATAACAAAATTAGAAGGAAATAGATGCGACCAAGAGCCTTGGCCGACATCTATATGGGATCTTGTACGCCCAATTGGACGTATTTCACATCCAACCAAGCGTACCTCATCCGGCGCGGCAAAATATAGTCGTAAGGCTGCCCTCAGGCATTTCCCTCAAATGGGGGACCTTTAATCCGACGTAATTAGCCCATGCGCACTGAATAACGATGCATGAATAAATAAATGAAATCACATACAGAAAGTAAATAACAGAATAATAAAAGAGATGCGACCAAAAGACTTGGCCGACATCTATATGGGACCTCGTATGCCCGATTGGACATATTTCACATCCAACCAAACGTACCTCGTCCGGCGCAGCAAAATATTGTGGTAAAGGCTGCCCTTAGGCATTTCCCTCAAATGGGGGACCTTTAATCCGACGTAATTAGCCCATGCCCACTAAATAACGATGTATAAATAAATAAATGAAATCACATACAGAAAGTAAATAACAAAATAATAAAATAGATATGACCAAGATACTTGGCCGACATCTATATGGGACCTCGTATGCCCAGTTGGACGCATTTCACATCCAACCCAGCATACCTCATCCGGCGCTGCAAAATATCATGGTAAATGCTACCCTTAGGCATTTCCCTCAAATGTGGGACCTTTAATCCGATGTAATTATCCCATGCGCACTAAATAACGATGCATAAATAAATAAATGAAATCATATACAGAAAGTAAATAACGGAATAATAAAAGAGATACGACCAAGAGACTTGGCCGACATCTTTATGGGACCTCGTATGTCCGATTGGACATATTTCACATCCAACCAAGCGTACCTCGTCCGACGCGGTAAAATATTGTGGTAAAGGCTACCCATAGGCATTTCCCTCAAATGAGGGACCTTTAATCTGACGTAATTAGCCCATGCGCACTGAATAATGATGCATAAATAAATAAATTAAATCACATACAGAAAGTAAATAACAGAATAATAAACATAAACAATGAATGAACACAAAAATTAAATAAAAAAAATGAAACACGTGCATGAATGTTTCTCAAGCGGTACGGGGAGTTGTATCCCAAGTACAGACCGCACTACCGTCCATTCAAATTCGGCTACGGAATTTATATCTGGGTTTCCATCTGATATAGCAAGAGATAACACGCGATCATTATCCCAATATAAATAAAAATAGACGTGAAACATAATGATGCATGCGAGTGAACAATAATAAATAGCTGAAAAGATAAATAAATAATAGTAATGGGTGCCCTCAGGTCTTACCTTTTAAATTGCTTCTCGAAAGTGCGTTACGCCGTCGCCGAAAGGGTTAATGCTCCGTAACTTTTCTGGTTCACTGGTTCAACATTTTCATTCACTGTTTCGCTGTTTTGAGCCGCTATTTTAGCTACTGTTTTTGCTGCTGTTTTCCACTATTTTGGATCACTGTTTTCGGTGTTTCAGGGCTATTTCTGGGGGGACTATTTTTTATAGTTCTGGGACTGTTTTAGGGGGTGATTTTCGGTCACTGGTTCGGGGGCTGATTTTTACTGGTTTAGGGGACTGTTTTCTTCTCGGTTATGGTGTTGGTTGGTGCGATGGAAGGCTGGTTGAAGGGTGTGTTTTTGTTTGCTTTGTGTTCAGTGAGAGGACTGGTTGGAGGGTGGTTGTTTTCAGCCGGTGGGGTCTTTATTTTTGTTGTTTGTTTATTCGGTCAGTGGCTTTGTTTCTTTGTTCACGTGGCTGGCTTTTGTTGTCGGTTTTGTTGGTTCTAGGGTTCACGGCTTGGTTTCACGGTGATGGACTGCTCACTATTTTGGTCGGTGGGGTTTCGGTTAGTTTACGTGGTTGTTGCATGTGTGAGTGTGTTCGTTTTGTGGGGTAATGGGCTGCTCTTGGCTCGGTTTTTTGGCTGGGTACTTTTTTCTTTTTGTCACGTTCACTACAAGTCTACATGCGCTGCTTTCGCTAGTGGGGTATTTGTTGCTGTATGGTCGGTGAGACAGCTTGGTTATTAGTTTGTCTGTGTCGGTGCTAAGGGCTGGTTCACTTGTTTGTGAAGGGTGTGCCGTGAAGTTGTGTGTGTCTTAGTTGAGCCGTGTGTCTAGGGTGAGTGAGAGACTAGGTTTTGTGTTTTTTTCCTGTGTTACTGCGGAGAGTGTGTTTGAAGGGTCCTATTGGTTTTTGGCTTATGTGTTTTTGTTTGGAGGGTGGCTGCTGTGTTTTGTGAATGGCCGAGAGAGATGGAAGAGAGAGGAGGGGAGCTTAGAGAGAGAGGCAAGAGAGATTAGAGAGAGGCCATTAGGGTTTCCTTTGTGTTTGCCTTATGTGTGTTTGTTGAGAAGGAAAGAGACCGTGTAGAAAAAAATGAGAGAGCTTCAGGTTTTGTCTTCTGTTGTGTTTTGTGCACTGCCGTGAATGTGAGGAAAGAAAAGAGAGAGATGGAAGAGAGAGACGAGAGGTAGAGAGATGAGAGAATTTGTGATGATCTTTGAGAAGAAGAGAGGAGCTGCTGTTTTTGAATGAGAGAGTAAGGGAAGTGTGTGGCTTCTGAGAAGAGAGTGTTAGGGTTTGGTTAGGTTATGTTTTTATAGTTGTATGTTAGGGTTAGGGTTGTGCTTAGGGTTTTGTCTTGTACGTAAATAAATCATGTAAAAAAAGGATGTATTTTATTAAATTATTTAGGGAAAGAATTTTGTAATTTTTGTGGGGATTGGATTCAAAATATTTTTAAATTTGGAAGGTGATTTGGGAGGGATTTGGCATGTGATTAAATGTGATTGAAATTTCTTGGATTGGGCTTGGGCGTGTGGGCCTAGAAGGATTGCATGGGTTGCATTGGTTTTGGATGGGTGTGTATAGGTATGTGGGCTTTTATGGGTTTCAGGGGTTTTGTGTCGAGGCTAATATTTAAAACAGAGATTAATCAAGCGAGCCCGAGGCTAAACAAATGAATTAAATTTGATAATGTATTAATTTTTGAACTTTCCCTTCCGACGTCCGTTTCCCACGACTTTATCAACTTATCGAGTAGTGCCTCCATACGAGGCTCATCAATGGGCTTTATGAAAAAATGCAGTGCCTACAGTCGCCCCCACTTTGATTGGACTTGTGTACTGTGCGACAGTGACAATCCTATCAAAGTCATGCATGCATTTTTACTTACTTGGCTCGCCAGCTGTCGCCGAACTTACTTGTTGTTTTGAACTGCTTCAAACTGAGTTGATCTGGTGGTGAGGTGATTTGACCCCTGGTTTATTCCCGAACCGTTACTTTATGAGAGGTGGTATTTTCCCGAACCGTTATTTATGAGAGGTGGTCCATTTCCGAACCGTTACTTTATGATAGGTGGTTCATTCCCGAACCATTATTTTGTGAGAGGTGGTCCATTCCCGAACCGTTACTTTATGAGAGGTAGTCCATTCCCGAACCGTTACTTTATGAGAGGTGGTCTATTCCCGAACCGTTACTTTATAAGAGGTGGTCCATTTCCGAATCATTACTTTATGAGAAGGTGGTCCATTCCCGAACCGTTGCTTGAGAGGTGGTTCATTCCCGAACCGTTACTTGATGAGAGGTGGTCCATTCCCGAACTGTTACTGATGTGAGGTGGCCCATTCCCGAACCGTTACTTGAGAGGTGGTCCATTCCCGGACCGTTACTTTATGAGAGGTGGTCCATTCCCGAACCGTTACTTTATGAGAGGTGGTCCATTCCCGAACCGTTACTTGAGAGGTGGTTCATTCCCGAACCGTTACTGGTGAGAGGTGGTCCATTCCCGAACCGTTACTGATGTGAGGTGGTCTATTCCCGAACCGTTACTTGAGAGGTGGTCCATTCCCGGACGTTACTTTATGAGAGGTGGTCCATTCCTTGAACCGTTACTTGAGAGGTGGTTCATTCCCGAACCGTTACTGATGTGAGATGCTTCGACATTTGGGCTTTGTTCCCAAATTGTATTGAATTGATGACGAGGTGCTTGTGACCCATGGGTTTTGTTCCCGAACCACCTGCGGGCTTTATTCCCGAACTGTGCTGAGTGTGGGATTATTCCTTAACTGTTTCAAGAGTGTGATTTTTTCCCTAGGCTCTGTTCCCGAACTGTGTTGAGAGTGGGCTTTATTCCTCGGGCTTTATTTATGAACTGTATTGAGGGTGGGCTTTATTCTCCGGGCTTTATTCCCGAACTGTGTTGAGAGTGGGCTTTGTTCCCGAACTGTGCTGAATGTGGGCTTTATTCCCGAACTGTGTTGAATGTTTACTTTATTCCCTGGGCTCTGTTCCCGAGCTGTGTTGAGAGTGGGCTTTATTCCCGAACTGTGGTGAGTGTGGGCTTTATTCCCGAACTGTGCTGAGAGTGGGCTTTGTTCTTGAACTGTGTTGAGTGTGGGCTTTATTCCCTGGGATTTATTCCCAAACTGTTACTGATATGAGATGGTTCATTCCTGAATCATTACTTGAGTTTAGATGGTTCATTTTTGAACCGTTCCTGAGTTCAGATTGTTGTCATTCCCGGCTTGCTCATCCTTGCCGTTTTTTCCCTTTTTTCTTCAAAAAATCTGTAAATACAAAACAAAAATTGCGTATATGTGACATGTATGCATGTATGCATGGATGTATTTCTATTTCGATGGGTTAGGCCTTCCTTGTACTCTTTGGTGCCCTTTACCTACAAAGTGTTGGGTTTCTAAGGTCATCCCAAGATCAAATCAAGCATGAAATAATGTGAATACTAAAGGGAAGTATAGCAGAATTATACTTACAAAGATTGGTTGTAGGATGTGTTGTAAACAAAAATTTTCCTTCATTTGAAAGTCTCAAACTTTTTTTGAACAATGTTGAGCTCCAAGTTGGAGTGATATGAGATTCCAAGCTCAATGGGAAAGGTTTCCCTATCACCTATGTATGATTCTTCAAGTGCTAGCTTTGGAAATTTTTCTACAAAATTTCCTTGTTCTTCCTTGTAACTCTCGGCAATGAGAGTAAAAGAGAAAAGAGAGAATTCAGTTTTTGGGAGAGAGAGAGAGAGGAAGTGAAAAAGTTGACTTGTTAATTGATTTCCAAAATCAAAAAATTGATATACCAAAAAATCAAAGTTGGTAATATGTCATTCACTTTTCAAGTTAAGTGTAAAACAAGCCATCAACCACCCACCAAATTCCATCACCAAAAAGTTGATCAAAATGACTAGGTGATGTGACTTGTGATGTGACTTGTGGGCCCCACTTGAATTCAAAATCCGAGTGGGCCCTTAAACACATCCCGGGCTCGGGTTCGTTAATTCTGAATTAACGAATTTTCCGTTGCAACGTAATTAAATCAAATTTAATTAAATGATTATGCCTAGCAAAATTACTATTAAAGTCGCTCGTGAATTAATTCTAAATTAATTCGTTCGCCCGAATTAAATTCTAATTTTAATTCCGTTATGAAATCTAATTTCATATAATATATCGAATATATTATTTAATCGATTAATTCTGAATTAATCGTTCTCTCTCTTCTAATAGTATTTTATCCCAGATAAAATCTCTTCTCAATTAACCTAGATTAATTTTCTCTCTCTAATAATTAATCCTAGATTAATTATGTTCGAGTCATACGTCATCGGTGAATCTTCGGGAAGCGACCCAAGAGATCCCTGGATATATTGGCAGTAAATCCGGTCGTCGGACTATCCGAACACGTGCGTACCTCGTACCATATTTTTACCGATTTACGAGACATGGTTGGCTTCTAGCAAAGCACCGTGCCTACCCAATTCTCCAGAAATATTCTTAAAGGAATATATAATCTATAACAGGCGTAGTATACGTAGTATTGCGAATTGTGATCTAGTATCTGCTGTCACATGCAAGGCATGGGGCTGGAATAGTGTCTGCCCCGTACGAAGCATATTTCGGATCACAAGCAACTAGTCTCTATAATCGGATAATCATGACCTTGTCATATTATCCCGATAGTTGCAACATAATAGATAACCGGTTTTGTATCCTTGTGTGATCATCATCTCCATATGACTAAAGTGATACTTCCGTCTTGACATCACACCCAATACACTATGATTCTAAATAAACCCAGAAGAGGCGTACACAGAACCTGTTAAAGTCCCAGACGACCAAAACCAGAGCGTATTGATTGTCGCAAGTACTAGCGGTGCAAGTCTCAGTTTAATACCAAATACACCTACCCTGAAGCGGATTCCCATAGACACGTAGTCATACTACCAATGGGATTCCGCAGGGTCTATCCAGAGCGAAGCTGTTTCCGTACCATCAGTAAACACAACCTCCTATCACACTTGAATAAGTATCCAATACTTAAATATATGAGAACTATGCTGTTACGCTTCCATAACACCCACAAGTGCAATACTAGTCTATTCTGCATTATTGATGCCCAGTCTCGATAATACTACGACTAGGGATATTTAATGATCAAACTTTTGTGGATCGATATTGTCTCATATCTTATAATCTGGAACTAATCATAAGGACTTTTATCATTTATTTATTCAAGTAATCTAATTACAAAATGATAAAATGCAATTTCCATTGTCACATAGTTAATTTGTACAAAAACCACAATGTCTTTTACAAATAGTGACGCTATGGGTCATAATTGTCCAACAATCTCCCACTTGCCCTATAGCCAGTCAGTCAAGGATCTAACACATGAACTATGTACATGTCGCTCAAAATTTTGCTGAGGAATAGCTTTCGTCAGCGGATCTGCAATGTTGTCCTCTGATGGGACCTTCTCGATCTTCACATCGCCACAATGTATGATCTCACGAATCAGATAGAAACTTCGAAGAACATGCTTGGATCATTGAAGAGACCGCGGTTCCTTAGCCTGCGCTATAGCCCCGTTACTATCATAATACAAATGGAACGGGCTCAGCTACTAACGGAACTACTTCTAATCCAATTAGAAATTTACGGATCCAAACTGCCTCTTTTGCTGCTTCAGCTGCAACAATATACTCTGCTTCTGTTGTTGAATCATCAACAGTCTCTTGCTTGGAAGATTTCCAGCTTACTGCTCCGTTGTTCAAACAAAATATGTAACCGGATTACGATTTACAATCGTCTTTATTGGTTTGGAAACTTGCATCGGTATACCCAGGTACCTCAAGTTCTCATTCTCCATAGATTAAGAAAGCATCCTTAGTTCGTCTAAGATACTTAAGGATGTTCTTAACCACCATCCAGTGACTATCACCTGGATCGGCCTGATAGCGACTACACATGCTCAAAGCATAGGAGACATCAAGTCGCGTACATATCATGGCATACATGATCGATCCGACTACCGAAGCGAACGTGATCCGACTCATGTTGTCTCTCTCATCTTGAGTTTTAGGACACATGTCCTTAGATAGAGTGACACCATATGACACTTGCAACAGTCCTCTCTTGGACTGATCCATGTTGAATCTCTTCAACACTTTGTCAACATATGTACTCTAGGAGAGTCCAAGCAGCTTTCTAGATCTACCCCGGTAGATCTTTATTCCTAGAATAAATGCTGCTTCTCCCAGATCCTTCAGGGAGAATTTTAATGAAAGCCAAGCTTTCACCGATTGTAGCATGGGAATGTCATTGCCAATAAGCAATACATCATCGACATAAAGGACAATGAATGTTAGTACGCTCCCACTAACATTCTTATATACACAAGGATCATCCTCGTTTTGTACGAAATCATATTCTTTTCTGATCTCATCAAAACGTTGGTTCCAAGAATGCGATGCTTGCTTCAATCCATAAATGGATCGATTTAACTTGCAAACTTTGTTCGTATGTTTTTGTACGATAAAACCGTCAGACTGTTGTATATAAACATCCTCTAAAAGGTTTCCGTTAAGGAAAGCGGTTTTGACTTCCATCTGCCATATCTCGTAATCGAAATATGCTGCAATAGCAAACATAATCCAAATGGATTTAATCATGGCAACGGGTGAAAAAGTTTTATCGTAATCGACACCATGTCGTTGACGATACCCCTTCGCTACAAGTCTAGCTTTGTACATTTGTATGTTGACATCCATGTCGATATTCTTCTTGAAGACCCATTTGCAACCAATAGGCTTTACGCCTTCGGGTGCATCAACCAGTTTCCAAACGTGGTTGGTGTGTTGGAGTTTCTACGGTCACGAGGATCGAATCAAAAGAATAAAAACACATGTGAATACAATCGATAAAGTCACGGAATACTTACATCGATCGGTTGAGCGTTGCGACGAAGAAAAAATCTTTTTCTGCCCTTTGAGAAGCTCACGGCAGTGCAGTTTCTGTCCTCCATGGATTCGGCCATCTTGGTCCTCCATTGATGCTCCAAGCTTCGTGATGTGATTCGATGCTCATGGGTGGACTTCCCTATCACATTCGCATGACTTCGTAGTGTGCTAGCACTCTTGATTTTGCAACAAAATCATGACTTTGCTTCCCTTTCGTGCTCACGGTTTTGCCCAGAAAACAGAACAAGAAATGTCCAAATGGGCGTGTGAGAGAGATGAAGAAGAAAGAGAGAGAGTGTTATGTGTGTTGGTGGCAAAAATGTGTATCTAATACACATTTTTTTTTTGCAAAATCAATTAATTGATTTCCAAATATGTTGGCAGTAAATTCGGTCGTCGAACTATCCGAACACGTAAGTACCTAGTACTACGTTTGTACCGATTTACAAGACAAGGTTGGCTTCTAGCAAAGCGCCATGCCTACTAATTCTCCAGAAACATGCTTACTGGAATAAGCGATCTATATCAGGCGTAGTATACGTAGTATTGTCTATGTCGATCCAGTATCGGATGTCACGTGCTAGGCCTGGGGCTGGAATTGTGTTTGCCCCGTACGAAGCACATATCGGATCTCTGGTGACTAGTCTTTATAATCGGATATAGATGACCTAGTCATAATATCCCGATAGCTGCAGCATTTAAGAGCACCAGTCCCGTATCCTACGTGACACCATCTCCACTATGACTGGAGTGATACTTCTGTCTTGACATCACACCCAACACACTACGACTCTAGATATACCCAGAAGAGGCGTACACAGAAACTTGTTAAAGCCCTAGACGACCAAAACCAAAGTATATTGATTGTCGCAAGTATTAGCGGTGCAAGTCTCAGGTTAAGACCAAATACACCTACCCTGATTTCGGACTTCCATAGACACATAGTCATACTACCAATGGAATTCTGAGGGGTCTATCCAGAGCGAAGCTGTTTCCCGTACCATCGGTAAAACACAACTTCCTATTACACTTGCATGAGTATCCTATACCCAAATATATGAGAACTATGATGTTGTGCCCTCACAACACGCACAAGTGTAATACTAGTCTTTTACGCATTTATCGATGTCCAATCTCGATAATACTCTGACTATGGATATTTAATGATTTATCCTTCATGGACTGATACTGTCTCATATCATTCTCAATCCAGGAACAATCATATGGACCTCCTATCATTTATACATCTTGGTGATCTAATCACAAATGTTAAGAGAGCAATCTCCTTTTTCACATAGTTAATTTGTACAAAAACACAATGATCTGTACAATAGTGACGTTATGAGTCATAACTGTCCAACAATCTCCCACTTGGCCTATAGTCAGTCACTCGAGTGTCTGACACCCGAACTATGTACGGTTGGCTCAAACTGCTGAGAAAAGGCTTTCGTCAGAGGATTTGCATGATTATCATCTGATGCGATTTATTCGATCGTCTGATCGCCACGGTGTATGATCCGAACGAATCAGATGAAATATCGAAGTATATATCTGGATCATTGATGAGACCATTAATTCTTTAGCATGTGATGTAGCCTAGCTCAGCTGCTAACATAACTATATCTAATCTAATTAGATTTATTATCGACCCAAATGGCTTCTATTGCTGCCTCAGTTGCACCAATAACCCGCATTTGTTGTTTATTCGGTAACAATATCTTGCTTGGAAGATTTCCAGCTCACTGTTCCGTTATTCAAACTGTATAGTACCGTTTTTGTGACTTACAGTCATTTTATCGGTTTAGGAAACTTGCAGCAGTGATCCTAGTCACTTCAAGTTCTCCTTCTCCATAGTATAAGAAAGCATCCTTAGTTCTCTAAGAAACTAACAAATGTTCTTAATTTCAATCCAGTGACTATCACTTGGATTGTCCCGATTGTGAATCCATATGTTCAAAGCGTATGAGACACCAGGTCGCGTTTATTTTTCAATGTACGGATTCTCGGAGAGTTTTCTCGAAAGCCAAGCTTTCGCAGATTGTTTTATTTGGGAAATTTCATTTCCAAGAAATGACATATTATCATTATTCATAGGACAGCCACTGTCAGTGCGCTCCCACTAACCTCCTTATATACACAAGAATCATTTTCGTTTTGAATTAAATCATAAACTATTATGATTACATCAAAATGATAATTCCAAAAACTTAATGTTTGCTTCAATCCAAACATGGATCGAATAACCTGAAAACCTTGTTTGCTAGTTTTGGTACGAAAACCTGACAGGATGTTGTAAACATCCTCCAAAAGGTTTCCTCCTCAGGAAAGCGATTTTGCCGTTTAACTGTCATATTTCATAAATGAAACATGCATCATTAGCAAGCATTATCCAAATGGATTTACCATGGCAATAAGTAAAAGATTTCATTGTAATCAACATAATGTTGATAACGATACCTTTTCGCTACAATCCTAGCTTAGTGCGTTGGTATGTTGCCTTCCATGTATGTCTTCCTTGAAGACTTATATAGTACCAATAGGCACAATGCTTTGCGGTACATCAACTAGTGTCTAAACATAGTTGGTATACATGGAATCCATTTCGGACATCATAGCACTTTGCCATAATAGGGAGTCGATACCTTGTATCACTTCCTCATACGTAGTCAGTTCGTATTCCTCAATAAGATTGACATCTTTATGAGGTGAGATCAGAAACCCATACCCCAGGTTGTCTTCTGACTCTCTCCGACTTACGTGGTTCTTGTGTATTCAAAGATTATTGGAATAGTTTCATCCTTGATGAACTATTCGTGTTCCATTAAGGAATCGGTGCCAGGAATAGTGTTACTCCGATTTTCATCGAGTTTTACTATCCTCCCACTTACCACTGCATATAGGTATTCCTCTTAGGAAAACTGCATGGTGAGCAACAATTAAATTGTTCTCTTATGAGTTGTATAAGTACTATACTTTGGTATCCCTAGGATAACCTATAATTGGCACTTATCCAATTGGGTTTTAGTTTGGTATCATCCAAACATATGCCTAACATCCCCAAATTTACAGGAATGAGAAAACCCAGTTTCTTTCCTGTTCATATCTAATATGAAATCTGTCAAATAGATTTTTATGGAACCTTATTTAAAATAAGTTCTGCACTGTTTAATGAGTATTCGTTGAAGGAAATGGTAGCTCAGAGCGACTCATGATTAACCTTATCATGTCTAACAAAATTCGGTTTATCCGTTCGGACACACTATCAGATTGACGTGTTCCGGGAGGAGTCCTCTTTGAAAGAATACTATACTCTTTCAAGTATATTAGAAACTTATTGCTTAAGTATTTTCATCATGGTCTAACCGTGATGTTTTAACACTTTAGCCGATCTCTTTGTCTATTTCATGTCGAAACTCTAAAAGTTTCTAATTTGTGTTTCAAAAGAAACACATAACCATAACGCGATGCCACATCCGTAAAGGTCACGAAATATTCATATCCACCTCTAGCCTAGCTAGACATGGGCCCACTTGCTTCACTATGAACTAGGGCTAACAGATTAGTGGCATTTGCACTTTTACCAAGTAAATAGTGTTTTAGGCACTTTGCCCGATAAACTAGATTCGTAGACTTTATTTGAATAAAATCAAATATGTCCTAGTACCCACTCTTCGGAAGTGTGGATATACGAGTCTTGTTTAATTGTGTCCCAGACAACAATGCCACAATTAGTCTCTTCTGATCAAATCAGTTTGAGCTATTTGTTTGTCATGTTATACGTTTGAGATTTATTTATATTCAAAATATAAATTCTGTTATTCACATCTAATGTGTTTATCTCAATATCATCTTTATAAAATAAAACACTTTAGTGTTCTAGGATATAAAGGTAAATCCGCAACAGATTATACACTGATAAAGAGATAATGTTTCTAGTCAAACTAGTTACATTATAACAGTTTCTAAATTTAGGTACACACCCAAGGGTAGTTCCTAAAATTAGGTAACTACGGTTAAAACAACGACATTCGTCCCGTTTCCAATTCGCAGATTAATCTCAACTGAAGTCAGTATCCTGCTCATAGCAGATTCTGCACATCAGTATATATTTATGTATCACACTAAGTATTTAAAATCTAATTTTAATACTAGTAGTGAACATAATGTTGACAAACATATTTGAAGTCGGAGCCAAGCCCTTCTTCAATTCCTTCATGTCTACCTTGTCCAAACGGCAGTCACGCTTCCGCGATCCCGTTTGCCACAATTTAGGCAGATATTTTAGGATATGTCATTTATCTTCCTAGAAGATTATAATGATTTTGCCTTTGCCCTTTTCATACTCCAGAAGCCTTTGGCCAAGCCTTGGCCTTCTAGAATATCGAAGTAAGGTGCACCTGGCGCTAGTTGCCATATTGCAAAGTTTGACTTTGTCTCCTTGAGAATAGCCATTAACTCTCCAAGATTTTTATTGCAATTTTAGTACTTCAAAAATCTAAGTATAGATTTATGAAAATCCTTCAATTTCAGCATCATAGTTTAACGATCTAATCCTTATTTCTGATAAAGAAATTAAGGAGTCTACTGTGACAAGCTAAATGGATTAAGCACTAAAGTTATCATCACATAAATCTTCCAAAGATTATGCTCTACTATTTACTTAACTCCGAGCTTAGGCCTAATATGTTATTTTATCAAATAAAGTAACTTATTATTTTCCAGGACCATCCTGAAATTTTATTCCCAATTTTGAAAATTAAACCATTTAAATACATTTTCCCTAGGATTATGTTTTAAATGTCAATCTTTCAATTTTATCTTGATTCTAATAGTCCAACTATTTAATCAACGATTTCGGTACTATTTATTATATTGATTACTATAGTCCAACTATTTAATCAATTATAATTGAATTGTTTGAATACAGTCCAACTGTTAATTAAAACATGGATTTAAATATTAGTCCAACTAACATTTAATTTATTTGACGAATGATATTTGATTGAGCGCGTATGGCAAGTAATTAAACGAATATTGCAAATTTAATTCTCGCCTCCCACTATTTTTCGGCGAGCCTCTAACCCTCTGTCGAGTACTCGGGAAACCGTGTTTCCTAGCGGGCTAGGATCCCGTTAAAAATCACACAATCTTGACTTTGGCCAACAAATTGTATGATAATTAACTAGGTAGATCTCTAAGATCAATTGGATCCCATCCAATTCCTAGATCCAGTAGGGGGACATCCAAGTCTGAAACATATATCTTATATATGCCAATATATCCAATATATTGCCTAACCTTTTTTCCTCTGAATCAACTAAGCCTTGGATTTGGCACAACAAACATATTGATCCCAGTTAAGCGGAACCCATTAACCATGGAAAGCTTCGTAATCAATGTCGATGGACAAGAAGTGGTCTTGACTTTGGCCAAAAAACCACAACTTGGACAAGACACCGATATGGAACAAAACTCTCGTGATTCAAACACATCCTCGACGGACAAAGGCCTTGACTTTGGCCAACAAGCCAATGCCAGTCTCGGATCTTGAGTAAGAATCACTCAATGGAAGGAAAAACGCTTAATATTTTGTGAGGGTTTTTTCGCGTGCAAATTGGCAACCAATTTATTATCTTTGTTAAGGTCTCATCATCATACACCCTTAAACATGCATTCTAACACATAATAAAGCGCGTACAAATAAAATAATAATGGTATGCAGATGGATACTTAACACATTGATCCTAGATCAAATCTCTCCCTTTCTCTCTCCCACTAGCATAAGTATTTGCATCTACCTGTTACACTACACTTCTAAAGAAACCTCATTTACATTGAGGGGAATAGGTGAGAAGAGAATACAAAGAATAAGGAGGTAATAAGGCTGAACACGCAGGTCCAATTAATAAATCAAATTTATTACAACAATTTCTAAAATTGCCCCACCCATCTAATATCCATCCGATATACATTATTCATGCATCGCAACCATGTATCCACACAAGCATGTTATCAATCAATCTAATCAAATTAATTAATCTGATAATTAGTGACCATCCAATGTTCAAACAACGATTTGATTTTGCACGAGTCAAACTCATTTTGCGAATAAGTACTCAAAGTACGAATTCTCGAATTAAATTAAACTACAAAATTAAATCCAATTCAATTTGTATTTAATACTAATTCGTGTTGGAGTTTCTACAGCCCCGAGGATCGATTATCAAGCAAGAAATAAGTGCGAATACAACGAGGGAGTTGCGAAATACTCACATCGATCGGTTGAGCGACGCGGCGACGAACAAAATTTAGTTTATGTCCTTTGTACTGCTCACGGCAGTGAGCTGCTATCTCCTCCTTGGCTCTCGGCAGTGAGCTGCCAAACCAGAAGAAAAATGGCCCTTATGGGCGTGAGAGAGAGATGAGTTTGTGAGAGAGAGAGTTGTGTATTTTGTTACTAAAAAATGGTAAATGATTTTCCAAAATCATGTACACAAAATTTCTTTCCAAAAGTCAACAAAGTACAAGCTTTAAAAGCTCCCAACAACTCCCATCAAGTCACATCATTCAATCAATCAATGGTCACATCACTCAAAGTGACATGTGATTTGACGCTTGATGCGACTAATGATTTGATGCTTGATTTGACTTGCGTGCCGCACTCGAATTCAAAATACGAATGCGCTCGCAAACAATCCCGGGATCGGGTTCGCTAATTCCAAATTAACGAATTTTCCATTGCGACGTAATTTAATCTAATTTAATTAAATAATCAGGCCTAGCATAATTACTATTCACGTAGCTAACGAATTAATTCTAAATTAATTCGTTCGCCCAAATTAAAATCTAATTTTAATTCCGCGTCGAAATCCAATTTGTATAATATATCGAATATATTAATTTATCGATTAATTCCAAATTAATTGTTATCTCTCTTTAATTGATATTTTATCCCAGATAAAATATCTCCGCAATTAATCCCAGATTAATTTTCTCTCTCACCTAATTAATCCCAGATTAATAAAAGTGTAAGTCATACGTCATCGGTGAATCTTCGGGAAGCGACCCATGAGATCCCCAGATATGTTGGCAGTAAATTCGGTTGTCAGACTATCCGAACACGTAAGTACCTAGTACTACGTTTGTACCGATTTACAATACAAGGTTGGCTTCTAGCAAAGTGCCATGCCTACCCAATTCTCCAGAAATATCCTTACAGGAATATAAGGATCTATATCAGCGTAGTATACGTAGTACTGCGTATTTCGATCCAGCATCGGATGATCACATGCAAGGCCTGGGGCTGGTACATTGTCTGCCCTGTACGAAGCATATATCGGATTACGAGCAACTAGTCTCTTTATTATTGGATAATCATGACCAAGTCATATTATCCCGACGGTTGCAACCCTTTTAGAGAACCAGTTCTGTATCCCTACGCGATCATCATCTCCATATGACTGGAGTGATACTTCCGTCTTGACATCACACACAACACACTATGATTCTTGATATACCCAGAAGAGGCGTACACAGAAACCAGTTAAAGCCCTGGACGACCACAACCAAAGTATATTGATTGTCGTAAGTATTAGCGGTGCAAGTCTCAGGTTAAGACCAAATACACCTACCCTGATTCGGACTTCCATAGACACATAGTCATACTACCAATGGAATTCCGAGGGGGTCTATCCAGAGCGAAGTTGTTTCCCGTACCATCGGTAAAACAAAACCTCCTATTACACTTGCATGAGTATCCTATACCCAAATATATGAGAACTATATCGTTGTGCCCTCACAACGCGCACAAGTGTAATACTAGTCTTTTACGTATTTATCGATGTCTGATCTCGATAATACTCTGACTAGGGATATTTAATGATTTATCCTTCGTGGATTGATACTGTCTCATATCATTCTCAATCCAGGAACAAATCATAAGGACCTCCTATCATTTATACATCTTGGTGATCTAATCACAAATGATAAGAGTGCAATCTCCTTTGTCACATAGTTAATTTGTACAACAACACCATGATCTGTACCAATAGTGACGCTATGGGTCATAATTGTCCAACAATCTCCTACTTGGCCTATAGCCAGTCACTCGAGTGTCTAACACCCGAACTATGTGCGGTTGGCTCAAATTGCTGAGAAAAAGCTTTCGTCAGCGGATTTGCATGATTATCATCTGATGCAATTTATACGATCATCACATCGCCATGATGTATGATCCGAACGAATCAGATGAATATCTGAAGTATATATATGGATCGTTGATGAGACAATTAATTCTTTAGCCTGTGCTGACGTCTAGCTCAGCTGCTAACAGAACTATATCTAATCTAATTAGATTTATTATCGACCCAGAAGGCTTCTATTGCTGCCTCAGCTGCAGTAATAACCCGCATTTGTTGTTTATTCGGTAACAACATCTTGCTTGGAAGATTTTCAGCTCACTGTTCCGTTATTCAAACTGTATAGTACCGTTTGCGACTTATAGTCATCTTTATCGGTTAGGAAACTTGCTACAGTGATCCTAGTCACTTCAAGTTCTCCTTCTCCATAGTATAAGATAGCATCCTTAGTTCTCTTAAGAAACTAACCGATGTTCTTACTTTCAATCCAGTGACTATCACTTGGATTGACCTGATTGTGAATCCATATGCTCAAAGTGTATCAGACCCCAGGTCGCGTACATTTTTCAATGTACGAGTTCTCGGAGAGTTTTAACAACTTAATCTATCCCAGTAGATCATTATTCCTAGAATAAAGGTTATTTCTCCCAAGAATTCTATGGAGAATTATTCTCGAAAGCCAAGCTTTCGCAGATTGTTATGGGAATATCATTTCCAAGAAATGACACATATTATCATTATTTATAGGACAGACACTGTCAGTGCGCTCCCACTAACCCTGTTGTATACACAAGAATCATTTCGTTTTGAATTAAATCATAAACCATTATGATTACATCAAAACGATAGTGGTACGACAAAACTGACAGGATGTTGTAAACATCCTCCAAAAGGTTTCCTTTTCAGGAAAGCGATTTTCCCGTATTGCTGTCATATTTCATAAATGAAATACGCAGCTTCAGCAAGCATTATCCAAATGGATTTACCGTGGCAACAGGTAAAAGGTTGAATCGTAATCGACACAATGTTGATAACGATACCTTTCCGCTAAAAGCCTAGCTTTATACGTTGGTATGTTGCCTTCCATTTATGTCTTCCTTGAAGACTTATATAGTACCAATAGGCACAATGCCTTGCGGTACATCAACTAGTATCCAAACATAGTTGATATACATGGAATCCATTTCGGACTCATGGCACTTTGCCATAATAGGGAGTCGATACCTTGTATCACTTCCTCATACGTAGTCAGTTGGTATTCCTCAATAAGATAAACATCTTTATGAGGTGATATCAGAAACCCATACCCCAGGTTATTTTCTGACTCTCTCCGACATACGCGGTTCTTGTGTATACGAAGATTACTGGTATAGTTTCATCATTGATGAACTATATTTGTTCCATTAAGGAATAGGTGCCAGGAATAGTATTACTACGAATTTCATCGAGTTTTACTATCCTCCAACTTACCAATGCATATCGGTATTCCTTTTAGGAAAACCGCATGGTGAGCAACAATTAAATTGTTCTCTAGTGAGTTGTATAAGTACTATACTTATGGTTTCCCTAGGATAACCTACAATTGGCACTTATCCAATTTGGGTTCTAGTTGGCATCATCCAATTATATGCCTAGCATCCCAAATGTTCAGGAATGAGAAACCTGGTTTCTTTCCTGTTCATATCTAATATGAAATCTGTCAAACAGATTTTTATGGAACCTTCTTCAAAATAAGTTATGCATTGTTTATGCTTATCCGTGAAAAAATTGGTAGCTCAGAGCGACTCATGATTAACCTTGTCATGTCCAACGCAATTCGGTTACTCGGTTCGGACACACCGTCAAATTTGACGTGTACCGGGAGGAGTCCTCATTGAAAGAATACTATACTCTTTCAAGTATATTAGAAACTTATTGCTTAAGTATTTTCCATTACGGTCTAACCGTGACAATATAATACTTTAGCCGATCTGTTTGTCTATTTCGTATCGAAACTTTAAAACTTTCTGATTTGTGTTTCAAAAGAAACACATAACCATAACGCGATGCCACATCCGTAAAGGTCACGAAATATTCATATCCACCTCTAGCCTAGCTAGACATGGGCCCACTTGCTTCACAATGAATTAGGGCTAACAGATTGGTGGCATTTACACTTTTACCAAGTAAATAGTGTTTTAGGCACTTTGCCCAATAAACTAGATTCGTAGACTTTATTTGAGCAGAATCAAATCAGTCCGAGTACCCACTCTTCAAAAGTAAGGATATACGAGTCTTGTTTTATTGTGTCCCAGATAACAATGCCACAATTAAGTTTCCTCTGATCAAATCAGTTTGAGCTATTTTGTTTGTCATGTTATATGTTTGAGATTTATTTATATTCAAAATATAAATGCTGTTATTCACATCTAATGTGTTTATCTCATTATCATCTTTATAAAATAAAACACTTTAGTGTTCTAGAATATAAAGGTTCACCCGCAGCGGGTTAAACACTGATACAGAGATAATGTCTCTAGTCAAACTAGTTACATTATAACAGTTTCCAAATTTAGGTACACACCCGAAGGTAGTTCCTAAACTTAGGTATCTACGGTTAAAACAGCGACTTTCGTCCCGTTTCCAATTCACGGATAAATCTCAATTGATGTCAGTATCTGCTGCTCATAGTAGATTCTGAACATCAATTATTATTTATGTACCACACTGTACTGCTCACGGCAGTGAGCTGCTATCCTCTCCAAGATTCGGCCATTGTTGCTCCTTGAACAAGCTCCAAGCTTCGTCAAATGATTCCAAGCTCATGGGTGGATTTCCCTATCACCTTCGCATGTCTCTTGGAATGCTAGCTCTTGATGATTTTGCCGCAAAATCATCACACTTTGCTTCCCTATCTCCTCCTTGGCTCTCGGTAGTGAGCTGCCAAACCAGAAGAAAAATGGCCCTTATGGGCGTGAGAGAGAGAGTTGTGTATTTTGTTACTAAAAAATGCCAAATGATTTTCCAAAATCATATACACAAAATTGCTTTCCAAAAGTCAACAAAGTGTAAGCTTTAAAAGCTCCCAACAACTCCCATAAAGTCACATCATTCAATCAATCAATGGTTACATCACTCAAAGTGACATGTGATTTGACGTTTGATGCGACTAATGATTTGACGCTTGATTTGAATTTTGCGTGCCGTACTCGAATTCGAAATGCGAATGCGCTCGCAAATAATCCTGGGCTCGGGTTCGCTAATTCCTAATTAACGAATTTTCCGTTGCGATGTAATTTAATTTAATTTAATTAAATAATCATGCCTAGCATAATTAATATTCACGTCGCTAACGAATTAATTCTAAATTAATTTGTTCGCCCAAATTAAAATCTAATTTTTATTCCGCGTCGAAATCCAATTTCGTTTAATATATCGAATATATTAATTTATCGATTAATTCCAAATTAATCGTTATCTCTCTTTAATTGATATTTTATCCCAGATAAAATATCTCCACAATTAATCCCAGATTAATTTTCTCTCTCATCTAATTAATCGCAGATTAATAAAAGTGTGAGTCATACGTCATCGGTGAATCTTCGGGAAGTGACCCATGAGTTCCCCGGATATGTTGGCAGTAAATTCGGTTGTCGGACTATCCGAACAGGTAAGTACCTAGTACTACAATTGTACCGATTTACAAGACATGGTTGGCTTCTATATCAGGAATATAAGGATCTATATCAGGAGTAGTATACGTAGTATTGCGTATTTCGATCCAGCATCGGATGATCACATGCAAGGCCTGGTGCTGGTACAGTGTCTGCCCCGTACGAAGCATATATCGGATTACGAGCAACTAGTCTCTTTATTATCGGATAATCATGACCAAGTCATATTATCCCGACGGTTGCAATCCTTTTAGAGAACCAGTTCTGTATCCCTACGCGATCATCATCTCCAAATGAATGGAGTGATACTTTCATCTTGACATCACACCTAACACACTACGATTCTCGATATACCCAGAAGAGGCATACACAGAAACCGGTTAAAGCCCTGGACGACCACAACCAAAGTATATTGATTGTCGCAAGTATTAGCGGTGCAAGTCTCAGGTTAAGACCAAATACGCCTACCCTGATTTTGGACTTCCATAGACACATAGTCATACTACCAATGGAATTCCGAGGGGGTCTATCCAGAGCGAAGCTGTTTCCCGTACCATCGGTAAAACACAACCTCCTATTACACTTGCATGAGTATCCTATACCCAAATATATGAGAACTATGCTGGTGTGCCCTCACAACGCGCACAAGTGTAATACTAGTCTATTATGTATTTATCGATGTCCGATCTCGATAATACTCTGACTAGGGATATTAATGATTTATCCTTCGTGGATTGATATTGTCTCAATCATTCTCAATCCAGTAACAAATCACAAGGACTTCCTATCATTATACATCTTGGTGATCTAATCACAAATGATAAGATTGCAATCTCCTTTGTCACATAGTTAATTTGTACAACAACACCATGATCTGTACAAATAGTGACGCTATGGGTCATAATTGTCCAACAATTCGCTATTTAATTCCAAATTAAATACTACACTTATTTGACGAACCTTTACGACTTAAATTCCAAATTTAATCGTTACGGGTCTCAAAGCCCGATTAACGTCCAACGTCAATTTAATTAAAGTCCAATGGGCTTTCAATTAATTTCTTAAGGCGTGGACTTTTGGTCAACTCGCGTCAAACCCAATAACCAAAGTCCAATCAAGGAGCAACTGTTAGACATTATGTCCCATAGCGTCACTGTTTGTAAATGATATTGTATTATTGTACAAAATTAACTATGTGATAATGAAATTGCCTTTTGCCGTTTTGTAATATTATTTACTTTGATATATAAATGGCGAAAGTCCATATGATTAATACCGGATTGAGATGATATGAGACAGTATCAATCCATAAAGGTTTAATCATTAAATATCATAGTCGGAGTATTATCGAGATCGGACATCGATAATGCGGAATAGACTAGTATTGCGCTTGTGCACGTTGTGAGGGAACAACGGCATAGTTCTCATATATTTAAGTATTGGATACTTATGCAAGTGCGATAGGAGGTTGTGTTTTACCGATGGTACGGAAAACAGCTTCGCTCTGGATAGACCCCGCGGAATCCCATTGGTAGTATGTCTGCGTGTCTATGGGAGGCCGCATCAGGGTAGGTGTATATGGTCTTAACCTGAGACTTACATCGCTAGTACTTGCGACAATCGGTAAACTTTGGTTTTGGTGTTTGGGGACCTTAACGGTTCTGTGTACACCTCTTCTGGTTTATCGAGAATCGTAGGTGTACTGGATGTGATGTCGAGATGGAAGTATCACTTCAGACATATGGAGGTGATGATCACGCAGGACACAGAACTAGTACTCTATAAAAGGTTGCAACCGTCGGGACAATATGACCAGGTCAGGATTGTCCGATTTAAAGAGACTAGTTGCTTGATGTCCGATATATGTTTCGTACGGGGGCAGACACATTTCCAGCCCCAGGCCTAACATGTGATCGTCCGATACTGGATCGATGTACGCAATACTACGGTATACTACGCTTGATATAGATCTGATATTCCTGTAAGAATATTTCTGGAGAATTGGGTAGGCATGGCGCTTTGCTAGAAGCCAACCTTGTCTTGTGAATCGGTAAAAACGTAGTACGAGGTACGTACGTGTTCGGATTATCCGACGACCGTATTTACTGCCAACATATCCGGAGATCTCTTGGGTCACTTCCCGAAGATTCACCAATGACGTATGATTCAAACTCGATTAATCTTGGATTAATTACGGAGAGACTTTATCTTGGATAAAGTACTATAAATAGAGAGAGAACGATTAATTTGGAATTAATCGTAAAATTATTATATTCGATATAATAATCGAAATTCGAGTTCGACGCGAAATTAAAATTAGATTTTAATTCGGGCAAACGAGTTAATTTAGAATTAATTCGTTAGCGACGTAAATAATAATTTCGCTAGGCGCAATCATTTATTTAAATTCGATTTAATTAACGTCGCGACGTAAGTTCGGTATTTCGGAAATATCGAACCCGAACGCGTGTGAGTGACGTGGGCCCACTTTCATTTGGAAACGTGTGGGGCCCACATGACACATGTCATATTATGCATTATTTAATTGTGATGCATTGCATGGAGATAGTGTACAATGCACTCAATGGTTTTGCATGGAAATTGAGTGTTTGACACTCTAAGCCATTGCATGATTTGTGTCATAAGTTTATTATTAATTTAATAATATTATGGCATAAATATAAATTGATTTTTGAAATCAAAACTCTCACTCTCCTCTCTTTCCTCTTGACCGAAACTGTGAAGTTCACAGCCCTCTCCACTTTTCTGTTTTTGTTGCAAAAACTTGAAGAAATTGTGTTTTGTTTGGAACATAAATTCACACACAAGGCTAGCACCTTCAAGGGATCATACAAAGGTGTTATGGGAAACTAATTCTTGAGCTTGGAAGGATCAAAGAAAGCTTGGAGCTTCCCCACTCACCTTGGCCGAAACCTTCACTGCACAAAGGAGAAAATTTTCATTTCATCAACGCTTCCGCATTCCGATCTTTGTGAGTATGATTCCCCATACTTCATCTTTTAATATATATATTCATTGTTGTATTTAAATGCTTAATCTTTCCTTGGGACATATAGTAGAAACCAACAATGGTATCATGGAGCCATGGTTAAGCATAAAATACTTTAGGTTAAAATTTGGGTAAAATTGATTGAAGCATGTTCTTGTGAAATTTGATGAATGAGTATGCTTATATGTATGTAAAATGACATAGTATGAAATCAATTTTATGAAAAATGCATTGGATGATTTTTTCCCCAAATTCATGCCTTGGCCGAATGTGTTGCTACTTGGAGTGGATTGGAATTTTTTGTGTTTAAGATTATTGGATGACTTAGAACGTATACGGGACGTGTAGATTAGTAATTCAATCGGATTGAAAAACAAATCGACACAAAAAACTCACCTTGGCCGAATGTTAATGGACATGTAAAGGAGTTGATTTTTTTGTTAAAATTAATATTGGACATTTATTTTGAAAAATAGATGATTAATAAATTAAATGGGTATTTTTGAAATATTTGGTTTAATATATTAATCTTGGTTTTACACTTTAATTAATTGGACTTTAATGTTTGGAATATTAAAATTTAATTAATGGGCTTAATTGGTGAATTGGGCTTTTAATATTGTATTTGGGCATAATGGGCTTGGTGGACCAAGTAGATTGGGCCAAAAGGATTGGATCCAATTTGGGCCTAAATCACTCCATTAAGTCCAAATATAATATAATGGGCTTTAAAAATTTAATTGGGCCTTATGGGCTTAAAATTGGTTTTATGGCATTTAAGGGTGATTCCTTATTTGGGCTTGGTAATTGGGTTTGACCCACATTGACCAAAGCCCAAGCCTTAATAAATCAATTGAAAGCCCATTTGACTTGAATTAAATTAAACATTGGATGTTAGTTGGGCTTTGAGACCCAATAGGATTAGATTTAGAATCTAAGTCTTTAAAGCACATTAAAAGTGTAAACATTTAATTTGGAATTAAATAATTGAATTAGTATTGAATACGAATTAAATTAGATTTAATAAGTAGTTCGATATAATTCGCGAATTCGTACCTTATGTACTTATTCTCAATCGAGTTGGACTCGCGCAAAATCAAACCGTTGTTTGAACATTGGATGATCACTTAAACATAGACTAATTAATTGGATTAGATTGGTTGTAAAAAGCATGTCTTGTTTGAAAATATATGTATGTGATGTGATGAATGAATAGTGTATATCGGATGGATATTAGAAGGGAAATGGTAATTTTAGAAATTATTGTAAATTTGGAATTTATAAATTGGACCTGCGTGTCCAGCCTTATCTCTTTATCTCTTTGTATTCTATTCTCACCTAATTACCCTCAATGTAAATGAGGTTTCTCTTATTGTATTATGAAAATGGGTAGGTAGTAGAAGTAGAATAGTGCTAGCAGGGAGAGGAAAGGGAGTGAGTGATTGTTTCTAGGAACAAATTGTTTATATATCCATCCGCATATCACTATTAATTTACTTTACGCGCTTATGATGTTTTAGAAGCATGCTTAAGGGTGTATGATGATGAGACCTAACAAAGATAAATAAATTGGTTGCCAATTACGCGAAAATCCCTCAATTTATATTAAGCAAATATCCTTCCATTGAATGATTCTTGTTCAAGATCCGAAGTTGGCATTGGTTTGTTTGGCCAAAGTCAAGACCTTTGTCAATCAAGGATGTACTTGAATCATGAAGTTTTGTTGCATATCGGTGTCTTGTCCAAATCGTGATTTTTATTGGCCAAAGTCAAGATCACTTTTTGTCCAATGACATTGATTACGAAACTTTCCTCGTCAATGGGTCCCGCTTAACTGGAATCATTAGGTTTGTTTTTGGCCAAAGCCAAGGCCTAGATGATTCGGAGGATATGGTTAGGAAAATGTAATGGATACATTGACATTATACATATGTTTCGGACTTGGATGTCCACCTAACCGGATCTAGAAATGGATGAGATCCAATTGATCATAGAGATCTACCTAAGTTAAATAGCATACAGCTTTTATTGACCAAAGTCAAGGTTGTGTGTTATTTAACGGGATCCTAGCCCACTAGGAAATGCGATTTCCCGAGTTCTCCACAAGAGGGTTAGAGACTTGAAGAAAATAGTGGGAGGCTATTATTGAATTTGCAATTTCGTTCAGATACTTAGCCTTACGCGTCTTTCAAAATTATTTCGTCAATATTTTAATAATTAGTTGGACTAATATATTGTTATTTTGCTTGTAACAGTTTGACTGTATCCATAACATCGTTGACTTTATAGTTGGACTATAGTTGTCAAGATGACTGGCAAAGGGTAATGTCCGCGACATAATCATGGGCGATAATGTCTTCAAAGGGACAAACTTTGCCGACTGGGAAATGAACCTCAAGATAGTGCTTGGGGCTGAGAGGGTGCTGTATACTATTCAGAGACCTCTCCCGCCTAAACCCACTGAGCCACTGGAGCTAGAGTTATGGAAGACTCATAGTGACGATTGTGACCAAGCTCAGTCAGTTATGCTAGCTGCAATGACCCAGCATTTCAGACGCCAGAACAGGGACTTGGATCCCTATAACTTGTGGCAAGATTGCGTGATCTCCACCGCACCAACAAGCGGATGGAGAGGTACGAGCTAGTAAGGAACCTCTTCCGTTCCCGGATGACAGACGGCGCATCAGTTGAGGCCCACGGGACTCAAATGATCGCTGACATAGATGAGTTAGCCAAGATGGGCATTGTCTTGGAGGCAGAGTTGACGATTGATTGCTATATTACAATCGCTACCCGATACTTGGAAACAAATCATCATCAACTATAAGTTGATGGACACTGACGACACTCTTGGAGAGTTGTTGTCCGTGCTGAAGGAGTCCGAAAAGGAACTCCTAAAGGGGAGAAAGCGCGAGGCGCATTATGCATCGACCTCTCACGCGCCAAGGGCTGGGCCCAAGGCAATTAGAGGTGCGGGGAAGAAGAAAGTTCAAGAACAAGGGCAAGGGAAGTTGACAGTGGCTTCTAGGAAGCCAAAGGACAAATCTCGTGACATCTGCCTCAACTGCGGCAAGAGGGGTCACTGGAAACGTGACTGCCGAAATGGG